>PVIJ01015373.1:0-36764 GCA_004024925.1 Scalopus aquaticus
CCGGGGAGAATCCCACATGGCGCGGCAGACCTCTCCTGCCTTGCCCGCTGCTCCCCTCAGCAGTGTATTTCTGATCTGCCTGTTCTGCTCCCCACTCTGTCTCTGGTGAACCCTCTCGCCGCCCCACACCTCTGGCCTGTACCCCAGCTTGTATGTATAAATAAAAAATAAATCTTTAAAAAAAAAAAAAAAACTCAGACAGTGACTGGTAAACTATTTGGGCAGTATACGTGGCTGGTTTTAGTGCCCCTTGCTCCCCTGTATCACTTTGGCCAAATATCTAGCACTGGTATTGCTGGATCATATGGAATTTCAATTTTTATTTTTTCAAGGTATCTTCATATGGTTTTCCATGGAGGCTCCACCAAATTGCCTTCCCACCAACAGCGGATGAGTTTTCCTTTTTCTCTTCACCCTCACCAGTATTTATTTTTTCCAGTCTTTTTGATATAGACCATTCTCCCAGAGGTGAGGTGGTATGTCACTGTGGTTTTGATTTGCATTTCCGTTACAATAGTGACACTGAATAATTTTTCAGGTGCCTGAGATCATATGAATGTCTGTTTTTGGAAAAGTGCCTATTTAGGTAATTTGTCAACCTTTTCATTGGGTTGTTTGTTTTTGTTGTTGAACTGTGTATTTTACATGTTTTAGAAATTAACCCCTTGTCAGCTGTGTGATGTGCAAATATCTCCTCTCATTCTGTAGTTTCCTTTTAGTTTTGTTTTTAAGATTTATTTATTTTTGCATACAAGCTGGGGGGTAGGCCAGAGGTATGGGATGGTAGGAGGGTTCACCAGAGACAGAGTGGGGAGCAGAACAGCCAGATCTACTGAAATACACTGCTGAGGGGGGCAGTGGGCAAGGCAGGAGAGGTCTGCTGTGCCATTTGGGAATTTCCTGCTGGGCTTTGAACTCTCGCTGCAGCTGCTGACAGCTCCACAGTGTTGCGCATAACCTGTTGTGCCACCAGTGAGGCCCTGTAGTTTCCTTTTTGTTTTTGTGATGATTTCTTTTGTGCTAAAATGCTTTTTAGTCCCCTTATTGTTGCTTTTGTTTCATTGGCTGTTTGGGAAATCTCAGTGTAAAACCTCTATAAGAAAGTCTTGAGACTGTTGGCAAATCTCTGAATATTCTTTGAGCAAATATTCTTATTTGATCCTTTCCCACCTCCCAACTTTTACCTATGCTGTTTTTTTCTGATTTAACGATCAGTCTTCTCTGCATGGGCCACTTTTGATTCTCAGATTAAATATCAATTCCTCGAGAAATGAAGTTTTCCTTGACTCGCTAAGACCACATGAATTACTCCTTTATAGTTTCATAGCTTGTGTAATTTTCTTCATTACTCTTATCACAGAATGTAATGATAAATTTCTGTGATAATTTGATTGTCATCTTTGTTCCCCACTATGCCATAATCTTCCAATGGCAAAGTTAATAGGGTCTTGTCTATTTGGGACCTGTCACTGTGCATACAATAAAAACTTGTGGAATTAATGAGTAAATGAACTCATTCTTGGTGGGTTATTTAACACACACATACACACAGAAGGCTACATATAACTGAACTGATTTTCAGTGATATTTCTACTCATTCTCACCAGCATTGTATGTCAGTTTACTTGCACCCTATGTAGCATCAAGTATCAATCAGCCTTATAAAGTTTAGGAGTAAAATGACAGATTAAAAGGCATTTAACGTGCTTTTCTTTTATTGATAATGAGCTTTTGTTGATAATTAGCTTTAGACATTCTGAGCATAGTTTTGCGAGTTCACTGACCACTTGTACATGTCCTTTGTCTATATTTGAAGTCTCATTTTCAGTAGAACTTTCATCTTTTTGCTGCTGCTAGACACTTACTGGTCTTGCCTGAGTGTGTGAGGATGGCCTCTGCCAGGGACAGAACGTTGCCCTCTGACCTCTCGCTCCTCCCGCACTGTCCTACAGTCATTTGCTGCAGTCCGCTTAGTCAGTGTCACTTAGGACTGAAGTGCTCCTGGGTTGTTGAGGGATTTAGTCAGGGTCAGAACATTCTTCCCTGTCAAGGGGTGTGTGTGTGTGTGTATGTGTGTGTGCGTGTGTGTGTAGATACGCACATGCATGCACACACAACTGCCATTCTCCCTGTGCCTATGACTGTGTGCTCCTGTCCCCTTGGTTTCTACTGTAGTCCTTGCTTCTGTCTCTCCTCCTTTGCTAGGCTTCAGTCTCTCATGAGTCTGCTGTTCTTTCTTCTCCAAGTTCCTTTCTTCCTGTTCCTTGATAGGTGCTGTCAAGAACTCAAATGGCCAGTAGCATTAAGTGATCACCTGGTGGTATTTGTCCTTAGGTACAGAAGGAAGAAGCAGATATATGTCATCATGGGGAAATGCTGCAATGAATTGGACAAAAGGGCGGGTCACAACATTGAGAAATATTGAGGAAGTATAGTCAGGGGTAATATTTTGGTTAGCAATAGTCTTGATATCCAATTAAAAAATGTCAAAGAGTCATTTAAATTAAAATAGCCCAGTACAGGCTAAAGGACAGGAATCACTGGTGTGAATATGGAGAGGGTGGGGCTGGATTGCTTGATGTAGCTGGCTCCTCTTACAACCTCTCATTTATTTCCTCATTACTAACATTCTGCATGGGTACTTGTGGTTAAAAATCAATGATCTGAAACTACCCTATGTAGAGTCTATTAACCAATGTTAACTTCCCCTTTGGACTCCTTACCTAGTCTTTCTTATGATTAGCAATTATCTCAAACTCTTTCAATGCACGTGTCTTTTATTAATGAATAATACTCAAATGTGCTTAGTTCTCACTTAACAACGATCACTACTGTGACCTGAAGTGTCTCTTCCAGATTTATAACTGGCATATATCAGACCCCTAGAGGATTCAAGGAAATTTTAGAGTAATATTACAGGACATTGATCTACAACTTCTGGTGCTTTTGTGAAAAGTTGGACAAGTGTGTCATTGTAATTTCCTTTATTTAACATATACTTGTTGAACATCTACTACTGTGATAAGAACTGAAGGAAATAAAAATTAGGCCAAAGTGGGAGTTTTTCCTTCATAAAATTACAATTTAATATTTATTTATAGAAAAAAACTATCATGGAATGTATACTGTACTGTCTTCTGTCTTAGAAGGATAAGCAAAGGTATTATTCATTCATTTAATAAAAATTATTGAATGCTTACCAGAGGCTGGAAACACTTTGTGAAAAAATAAGACTAAAGTTTTGTCCACCGGCAGATAGATAAAGGAGAAGTTGTTTTTCACTGGGGAAAATTTGGGGGGCTTTTATTGAAGACATGGCACTCAGGAGGATCCTTAAAGAACAGGTGAGATCTTTGTACAGATGAGACTAACACACATCTCAGGTAGAGGGAATGTGGGTAGGCATGGAGATCAGACAGGCCAGGAATGTTGAAAAAAATAACACAGATTTTCATCTGGACTAGAGTTAAAGAACCAAAGCGGAAGAATGAGAGGAACACCTAAGAATTAGGTGGGGCCCAGATTACAGAAATCTTTATTGTTCACCCATGCATCCGTCCACGGACCCACCCATCTAATAAAGAACCTGGTATGAAACTCCCATCAAAGGCGCTCAAATTGCAAAGTTGGAAAAGAACAGGACCGTGTTGGAATAGACAGAATGTTTTAGAAGGTATAGCTTGAGTTGTATTTAGCTGGACAGTTCTACTAAATTTTTTTTTTTTGGGGGGGTTACTGATTTCCTCCCTTTGTTATGTCAGCCTGTGTCATCTTTGGGAACTAGATGTTTTTCACTCTTGAAAGCAAATATTTGCAAAAGATAACAGGTTCTGGAGATGCGAAGAAAAGGAAGCCCTGTGCACTCTCCGAGTAAATGTAAATTGGCATAGCCAATGAAAAACAGTACAGGGAGTCCTCAAAAACTAAAAAATGGAAGTACTATGTGATCCAGCAATCCCTCATTTGGGTATATATCTAAAGAAAATGAAATCATTATCTTGAGTAGATATCTATAACTCCACGTTCTTTGTAGCATTGTTACACTAGCCAAGATGTGCAAATAACCTAAGAGTCAATAGATGGATAAATAAAATTGGAATCTCTCTCTCTTTTTCTTTCTCTCTCTCTCTCTCTCTCTCTCTCTCTCTCTCTCTCTCTCTCTCTCACACACACACACACACACACACACACACACACACACAGGAATATTATTAAGTCTTTAAAAAGAAGGAAATTCTGTCATTTGCAGCATGAATGAATCTGGAGAACATTATGCTGCATGAAATAAACCAGACAGGGTGACAAGCCCTATATACCCTCACGTCTATATGGGCTCTAAAATAAAATTGAAAGTAACCCGAGAATGGGATTGTCAGGGTCTGGAAGTTGAGGAAAAAGGGGAGATGTTGGTCAAAGGATACAAACTTCCACTTGTAAGTTCTGGAGATCTAATGTACAGCATAGTGAATATAGTGAATGATAATGTCTTAACTGCTTGAAATTTGCTAAGAGATTGGATCTCAAGTGTTCTCACTGCACACAAACAAGGGAACCATGTGAGGTGATGGATATGTTAATTAGCTTGATTGTGGTAATTATTTCAATATGTACATTTATCAAAATGTCATGTTGTGTAACCTAAATGCATACAATTTTATTTGTCAATCATACCTGAAAAAAGCTGGGGGAAAAAATGAAAAACTGATTTGACATTGCCGGTGCTTTTGAAAAATAACCAGCTTTTCAGAGATGGAGGGAATACAGGTCATTTCTAATTTATGCCTCTCGAAGGCAACCAAGTAATTTCTCACTGGCCTTTGATTTGCACGCTAAACAGCAGAAGCAATCTTCTTGTTGGGAGACAGGATAAGGAGAGTATAGTAACGATACCCTTCAAGGTCTTCTGTAAAACTTGCTGAAAATTTCAGATGTAAGATCATTCATTCTTCCTGCCTCTCACCCCTTATTCCTTGCAACACAAAATCCAAGTCCCCTGTCAACTTTGCTCTTGAACATAGTTATTGTCATCGTCTGTGGCATTCATCAACTACATTGCCATCTTCTACTTGAAACATTTGTCTGCAGCCTCTTTATTCTTCTTTTTCTTTTGATTAATTTGTCAGTCATTTACATGTTTTATACAACTTTGGGGTTACCTTTTTACACCTCCCTATGTGACATGCCTCCAGCGCCAATGTCCTCCCACTCGTTCCCTCTGGTAACCAGTATATTTTTTCCAGCGTCTTCGAATTTTTGTTTTTGCTGTGCTTTGCCAGGATTTCTGTGTTGTTGTTATTTATATTCCACAGACAAGTAAAGACATCTGGTACTTGTCTTTCACTTTCTGACTTATTTCACGTAGCATAATTAAAGTCCATCCATAATTAAAGTCCATCCACGATTTCATCTTTTTTTATTTATGGTGTTCCATTGAGTACACATTCCAGAATTTCTCGATTCAGTTACCTGTTATTGGTTCGTGACTTTGCTATTATGGATAGAGATGTTACAAATATAGGCGTGCATACATCTTTTTATATTTTTTTGTATTTACTCTTTGGATTAAATACCTGGCAGTGGTATTGCTGGATCTATGGAATATAATTCTATTATACTATGTATGCCTAGTATGTTATACTTTATATATGTACTTAACATACTTTATACCAAAGTATATAATTTTTGCATGTTATTATGAATAATGCTTTTTAAGTTTCAAATTACTATTTTTCATTGCTGGTTTATAAAAGGAAGCAATTTCCTTTTGCACATTGACCTTGAATCTTGCAGCCTTGCTATCCTAGCTTATTAGTTCTAGTTCTTTGTAGATTCTTTGGGGGTTTTCTCAATAAACAATCATGGCATCTGCCACTATTGCAGTTTGATTTCTTCCTTTCTAATCTAGGTAACTTTTAATTTATTTTTCTGGTCTTATTGCCATAGCTAGGACTTCTAGTATGATGCTGAATAGGAACGGTGAGAGTACATCTCTGCTTTGTTTGCAATCTTTTACCAGTAAGTTTTGTGTTAGCTGTAGATTGTAAATAGATGTTATTTATCAAATTGAGGAAGTTCTTCTCTATTTCTACTTTGCTGAGAGTCTTTATCACTACTGGACGTTACTGTCAAGTGCTTTATCTACATCAATTAGTTTGAGCATATGCTTTTTCTTCTTTAGTCTATTGATATGGTGGATTACATTAATTGAGTTTTTTAAACTTGGAACCAGCTTTAGTTATTTGGCATAAGTCCCATTTGACTGGGACTTACCCATTTGTGGTATCTAATTCTTTCTATGTGGTGTTGGGTCATAAAAATATGAATTTTAAAAAAGTTCTGTCTTAAAGAATCATAGTCAATTAAAGGGAAGGAAAGGGATTGACACCCACACTTACCTATGATCCAAGGTGGAGCAAAGCAAGTGTTCTAAATGAGGAGAAATCCCTATAGGTTTTTAATGGAGGAAAAAATCATATATGTTTTGAGGAGTTAGGAGACACTGCTATGTCAAATGTGGTTAATGTAAAATCAGAATTTGAGATGAGGAAGTTGCTTTGGGTTATCTAATTTAAACCTCTCCTTTGCTTTGTAAATGAGATAGTGCAGAGTCTACCTCTCCCCAAACAAGGATCTGGGCTTTAATTTCACATACCCCATCCTATGTCAGTATGTCAGTAGGATTTCTTCTGCCTCACACAGTCACCCACTTAAATAGGTAACATAAATCTTGACTTTTAAGTGGCTTATTTAGAAAATGAGCATGGCTGTTCCTTTGAATTTCCTCATTCCTTCAATGAAAAGAAAACTGGAGGGACTAGGTGGGTATGGAATTGCCTAATTTGGCAATTGAGTAACTTCATCGTGTTCCTGTGCCTCAGATCCATAAAGCCAAACAAAGAAAACATAATCCCCATCTGCTACAATCTGTAGCTACCCTGCTCCTCCCCGAGGGAGGTGATTCCTGGCTGATGCAGCCATTACTGTGTGTTCTCTGCACGGACTTGCCTTTAACATGTGAGTTGGTTCTTTTTTCTAGACTTGGGCCAATTTTTTTTCCCATAGAAAATTTACAGAGAAACTTAAGTTGAAGTTCACCTGTGTTTATTCTTTACAATTAAAGAGGTAAAGTTCACTTTGCCCTAAAGACATTTTAAATAAGGAATTTGTAATGGCTTATTCCAAGAAAGGTGTATTTAATTTCAGAGCTGTTCAAAATGAAAATAGCATATGTTCCTAGTTGCTTTATGTTATTGCTGATAATTGGGTTCTTTATATTTTAGTCATGTGCGGTAGTGGGTGGATATTTCTACTCATTTCATATAAAGAATTAATTCTCCTGAAATAATAATTATAATAATGAAGCTGATAACAGTGACAGTTGCTAATATTATACTTAATCTTACAAGGCATCCAGCATTTTACATAGATGGTTCTATTTAATCCTCTCAAACTACCCATGAGTTAGGAATTGTTTAGAGAAGAGGTCCTTTTGCCTGAGACAAGGTAAATATTGATAACTTACCCGAGATCACACAGGCAGTAAGGAGCAGAGACAATGGTTTAGTTGTGATCAGTCTGACATTAGTCCTTCAGTTTCCTTCTGATGCTCTCCTGATCTACTGCCACTTCCTGGCTATCACTTTTTCACCTAAGTCCTTGGACAGCACCCATTCCCCCCTAGCCCCCCCCCAGTGGCCACTGTGGCTTCCAATTATTCTGACATTCAAATTCTTCCACTAATTGCTTCCTCCTCTATGACCACTTCCCCACTGGCACTCTAACTTCATTTTTCCCTCTCGATGCAGTCCCACCTTTGCTCAAACAGCCCCTTCAGTTGCAGTGCCCACCTCCACCTCCTTGCTGCCTGTCTACATTCTAACTGGGTCAATACAAAAGAAATATTTCCAAGGATGGAAAGAAGATAGGCAGTGGGTGGCTGAGCCCAAGGTGAAATCAAATAATGTTTTCTTTGACTGATTTACCAATGTTTGTCTTTTAATTTCTGGAGAGCTTCAAATGCATGCAAAAATGTTAATAGGAGTTGAAGGTCTCTTATTCATACAGTTCCAATCTATTCTGCAAATAAAAAGCAATGAAAATGATTCAGATGTGAATAATTCCCCCAAACCTTTGATTATTGAAATGGATCAGAGATAATTACTAGGTTGGAGAATTTGCATCCACACAATTTGCTAGTCTCACAAACATAATTTTCTTTGGAATGAATAGAAAATATTTGCTCTTTTAAAAGCTGTTATGTGTTATGGAACTGTGTTCCGTTCCTGTCTCTAGAAATCTGGCTGTACCATCACAGCTACTCCTCAGAGCAGGGCTTCCCTTGCCCTCCAAGTCTCTCCAGCATGGAGGAACTCAGCTCGTTTTTAACTCCCACCTGCTTTATTTCAGTGTGAATTGTGGGTTCTCTTGGTCCCTCACTGCAACTACTAACAAGTCAGTGTAATCTTAGCAGGTTGCATGTCTGTACTTCTTCCTGTAAGGTGGCTTCACGTTCACGGGCAAGTTGGGAGAATATGGATGACCTGTTACACCTCAAGGCTTTATTCAACCGCTGAACTTTTAGTAATTTATCCGAAAGTAGGAAGAAATTTTAATTGGAGTTGTTCTGAAAAGTGGGTGGGGACGAACGTCTGTGATCCTTCAGAACCATCTGGAATACACATGAGATTCGTTTTCTGCCATTGTCTCTCCAAAGCATCAGGCTGTTGTTCCAGGTGTGTGAAGTGCCTGGATGGCTCAGCTTTAATGCTTGATTTTCATTATGCCCAACAGCTTGCTCCTTTATTCTCTGAGGGATGTGTTTTCAATACCACAGGAGATTTCTTTTATGCCCAACCAAATGAGTCTTTACAAACAGCTCAACTGGTGTAAGGCCTCAGGTGGGCTGAAAGGGACCCACAAGAACAAGACTTCTATCTAGGCACAGAGGATTCATAGGTGGCATTATATTAAAGGCATTTTGAATTTCTCTCTTTGAGTTTTCTAAGGGAACAAACACCACTCCTCCTAAGACTAAACAAGAGATTTCAGGGTACCTTGAAACTACATTGGAAAAAGAGAAAGCAAGACCTCTCTCTCTCTCTCTCTCTCTCTCTCTCTCTGTATATATATATTATATATGTATGTATATCTGCATATACACACACATACATACGTGTGTGTGTGTGTGTGTGTGTGTGTATGATGGGGGCAAAGTAAATAAGGATATTGCAAAAGTCAAGAGAGGAAATGAAGAAAAGTTAAGCAATACATTAGAAAATCTGATGTTTATAGATAAATCTCTGAAATGGATGAGATATTTGCGTTGCTCAGAGTTAACACTATTTTTAAAGTAGAAAAAAATTCGACAAGCAAAATGAAGGAGCATAACTACATATGACAATTAGATTTTAGGAATATAATTTTAAGTGAAAAGTCCCCAGAGATTACATCCTGAATGATGCCATTAAATAACACATTTTTTTTTACTGTGAAATATAACGCATTAAAATTTCCCCTTTCTGTAAAGTTAAAAAAAACAAACGTATATGCTCTCAGTAAGTGTATGTAAGTATAATAAAATCATATTGAAAGGAAAGCAAGACAACAATGGACTCAAGTTTCAAGGCGGGAGCAGGGGGATGGGCTAGGTCGAGGATCTAATGTTCATATTAAGCTTTCATCATCATTTAAATTTTCTGTAGAGTGGTGATTTCAGCAGAAATTATATTATTAAAACAAACAAACAAAAAAGGATAAATGGACGACACATAAACGAGAGAGCCTTTTATATCTGTGATGCGAGCCTGTCATGAATCCAGGCTTATGATCAATGCTGTTTTGTACGCCTGAGTTCTGCTAAAAATATCTGACAGAGGAAGGGAGGCAGAGATTTTTGCCATTTGAGTAACATACTCCCAGGATAGTTGTTCCTATGCTTCTGCATCTCCCTCCCCCCAGTATCGGACACCAGCTACTCTCCTTACCTTTTAATATAGGTACAGATAGACATGTATGTGCCTATACGTATATTTATTTGTGGAATAATTAGCTCTCTAGAGAACTCTCAGTTCCACCAGCAAGCTTTAGCCTTTTAGGAGATCCACCTCCCTGCACCCCTGCAGAAAAATAGTGAGAAAATAAGTTGTTCACACATGTTCCAGACAAAAGTGCCCTCTGCTTTCAGGTGGTGGAATGGCAGTCCTACTTAGAATGTCACCAAGTCTACTAGAGTTCAAGGAATGTTTCCACAGTCAGGGGAAAAAAAAAAAAAAGGACTAAGAAAACAGGTATTGAAATGGATAACTTGTATTTCCAAGCAGAGCTAAGATTCCTCCCTGCCTCCCACAAACTTTCTAAGCGTTCAACTTTTAATCTTGACTTATCACTCTGATTCTTTTTATTAATTGTTGCAAGCTGAGTTTCCTGGGAAACAGACTGAAATGGAGCTCATTGATGTATGCTCTTGAGAATAGTACCTTGTAAGAAGGTGAGGGAAGCAGGACTGAGCAGAGAGAGAAGCAGAACTGTGATATTGTAGTAACAGAGCCCTCAGCTGATCACACAGCATGCTGCGAATCTGGGATAGTTCTTCAGAGATGACCTGAACAAGGGCGCTGAGCCTGTGAATACCCCTTCCCCAGGAGAGAGGCCCAGATCCAAGGTTGCAGTTGCCTTTTGGGAGGATTTTCCTGTCCTCATTTTCTTTCAGACATCTTACCTCTCCCTGAAAGAGGATCTAATGCAACAGCAACTGATTTTTTGACTTGCACTTACATACTGGGACTGCCCATCTAAGCTTGGCCTCTGGGACTAGCACCTTAGCTACAGGTGAGAGCAAGGGGGAGGCATCTCCATAATATTAATGATGGGAATCTGGGCCGTCTGCTTGGGCAGCTTGCTTGTACCCTCCGGCCTTGCTCATGACTGATTTCTGATGTGCTATGCCCATCTCAGAATGGCTGGTTCTCTGCTGCAGACACCATGTCCTTACTCTAGGTCCCCAGTGTCTAGTGTTAGGATTTTACTGCAAGAGCTTGTCATAAAATCCACACAGCATCTTTTCTCATCACAGATTCCTCTAGTGCCATAGGCCTGCTGGGTTCCATGGCCCAAATGGCAGCGAGACTTGTACTCTAGCCTGAAGCTGCTGCAGAGACCCTTATTTAGTTCCCTGGACCTCATTAAAAGTTGTCAACCTTCCATGACTCTCAGTAAATGGGTTGGAGGAGTATTTGCAAGTGTGAAATCTGATGTCTCCAGAACCTGCTGTGTGATAATCCTGGCATATCTCAGGCTGCTGAAATACTAAAAAAGTCTTACTGATGTTGTGTACTCCTGAGTCTTCATTAGGGTTATTTCAAACCCTCTGGAACGCAGGTCCAGCATACTCGCTACTTCTGCTCATCTGGTCCAGTTGTCATGATATTGTTGTAGTGGGCCAGCGGCTTGCCATGTGGGAGGTTCAGATGGGTTAGGTCTTTTTGGTCAATTTTATGACATAGATCAGGAGTGTTTACACAGTCTTGGGGAAAGACCATAAAAGCATACTTTTGTCTCTCTCATATGAGTGTGAATTATTTCTAGTCCTCTTTGAGAGGGTTGGAAAAGAGTGCATTTGCCAGGCCAATGGCTACGCACCATGTCTTGAAATCATGTTACTCTGCTTTAGCAAATATTTCATGTCTGGCACCATAGCTGCAATTGGGTCTACTTCTGGTTTGAGTTTGAAGATCTCAACCTTTAAGATCTAGCAGTACTGTAGGGATCACACAGGTAATGAAATGGAAATGTGTTTGAGGCTAAGACTCTTGCAACCATTCAATTTTTTAAAAAATGTTATGCATTTCTGTCACTTTCCTAAAAAAATTATATGTTAATTAATTAATTAATTAGTCTGGTTGATTGCTTTTTATTGACTTACACTTCACACTAATAAAATGCACAGATCTTAAGTGTAGAGTTCAATACATTTTGACAACTGTATTTAACAGTGTATCCTACTATAGGGCCTCCCTGGTGGAGCAGCAGTTAAGCGCTGTGCTGTGGAGCTGTCGGCAGCGGCGATGTGAGTTCAATGCCCGTCAGGGGAGATTCCCACATGGCGTGGCAGACCTCTGCTGCCTCGCCCACTGCTCCCCTCAGCAGTATATTTCTGTCGGTCTGCCTATTCTGCTCCCCACTCTGTCTCTGGTGAACCCTCTCGCCCCCCCATGCCTCTGGCCTGTACCCCAGCCTGTATGCATAAATAAATAAATCTTAAAAAAAAAACAAAACAGTGTAACTTACCACAATCAAGGTAGAGAACATTTCTACACCTTAAAAAGTTCTCATATACCCTTTTCAACTCAAATACCCTCCTCCCCTTAACTCTGATCTCAGGCAATCCTACTTGTCTGTATATTACATTTCACTTTTCTGAAGTTTCATATAATGAAATCATACATTATAGTTTTTTATGGATATGAGTGTTTTTTTTTCCCTCACTACATGCTTTAAGATTCATATATATTGTTCCTAGCATCAGTTGGTTGTCTTTTTTACTATTGAGTGGTATCTTAATAAATGAATACGTCATAGCTTGTTGATGGACACTGAATCATCTCCAGGTTAAGAGTAAAGATACTGTTAACATTATGTAAAAGGTTTTGTTTTTGTGGATATGTATTTTCATTTAATCTTGAGTAGATTCTTAGAAGCTGAATTGCCAAGTCACAGAAGAGATACTGAACTTTTTTTTTTAAAAAAAGATTTATTTATTTATGCATACAAGCTAGGGGGTAGGCCAGAGGTGTGGGTGGTGAGAGGATTCACCAGAGACAGAGTGGGGAGCCGAACAGCAGATTGACAGAAATACACTGCTGAGGGGAGCAGTGGGCGAGAGAGGAGTGGCGTGCCATGTGGGAAGCTCCCTGGCGGGGTCCCGAACTCCTGCTGCTGTGGCTGTGGATAGCATCATAGTGCTGCGCTTAACCGGTTGCGCCACCAGGGAGGCCCTGAGACTGAACTTTTTATGAAGCATTGCAAACAATTTCCAAAGAATGTTCATTCCCTCTGGCAATGTATCAATTCCTCTACATCGTCATCAACATTTGGTATTGGCAAATTTTAACTACCTTAAGATATGTGAAATAAATAGTACCTCATTTTGATTTTAATTTGCATTTCCCTGAGTAGTGGCTGAGTAACTTTTCATATAATACTGTTTTTTATTAAACATCAGTTCAAGTCTTTTTAGAATTAGTTTACATATAATACTATTTTTTATTAAACATCTGTTCAAGTCTTTTTAGAATTAGTTTATTTTAAAATTATTGGTTTGTAGTAGTTCTAAAACATACATTGTGGCTACAAGTTCTGTCTTAACAGCAAATTACTCATATTCCTTCC
This sequence comes from Scalopus aquaticus, assembly GCA_004024925.1. Classification (NCBI taxonomy): domain Eukaryota; kingdom Metazoa; phylum Chordata; class Mammalia; order Eulipotyphla; family Talpidae; genus Scalopus; species Scalopus aquaticus. The sequence goes on from PVIJ01015373.1 coordinate 13,387, forward strand.
AGTGTGTGGGCTGACTATTCATTTTTAAGGTGCCTTGATGACTGAAAATTTTCTTTCAATCAAATCAGAATATTCAGGTTTTTTCTGCGGTTAATGCCTTTTGTGATCTAAGAAAATATTTGCTATATCAAAGATATGTACGATGATTTCTGATGAAAACTTTATGGATTTAGCATTGCATTTAGAACTATGATCCTTTCCAATTTAATTCTTATGTGTGGTTACAAAAAGGTAGAGGCCAATTTTTTTTTCCATGTTTATATGGTTTCAGAATAATTTGTTAAAAAAGACTTTTCTTTTCCCACTGAATTGACCATAGATATGCTGCTCTGTTTCTCTATTTTGTTCCATTGAGCTATTCATCTATGTTTAGGCCAGTACAACATGATCTTAATTATTGCAGTGTTAAACTCAGTATATAAAGCTTTGCAAGCTTTAACTTGTAAATTTCTACAAAAATGCTTGCTGAAGTTTTGATTGGGGTAACATTGATTTTATACATCAATTTGGAGAGTGTGGAAAAATTTATACTGAGTTTTTAAATCCATGGATAGAGTATATCTTTCATAAGTTAATATCTTCTTTAGTTTCAACAATGCTTTGTAATTTTCAGTGAGGGTAATTTACATACCCTTGTTACATTTATTCCTAAGTACATGATGATTTTGATGATATTATAATATATATTTTAAAACTCCAATTTTACAGTGTTTTGAAATACAGTTGGTTTTTGGATACTAACCTTACATATAATATATAATCACCTTAATAAATTCACTTAGTGTCATTAGTATTTTCTTTGTAGATTCAATTGGTTTTTTTTTATATCTGCATGTTTTTGAGAATAGTGATAGATGTAGTTCTTCTTTTTCAACATGTATTTCTTTTATTTCTTTTTCTTCCTTTATTACATTGGCTATAACTTGCATGGTGAATGGACATGTAAGAGTAGACATTCTTCTTTTTTTTTTTAAAGATTTATTTATGCATACAAGAACTGGGATGTAGGTCACAGGTGTGGGGTGGTGAGAGGATTCATCAGAGACAGAGTGGGGAGCAGAAGAGGCAGATTGACTGAAGTACACTGTTGAGGGGAGCAGTAGGCGAGGCAGGAGAGGTCTGCTGCACCATGTGGGAAGCTCCCTGGCCGGGGATCCAACTTGTGCTGCAGTGGCTGTAGACAGCTTCGTAGGCTGAGACTTAACCTGTTGTGCCACCAGGGAAGCCCTAAGAGTAGACATTCTTGCAGTACTCTCAACATTAGTGAAATATAGTTCAGTGTTTCATCTATCTATCTATCATCTATCTATCTATTGATCTATCTTAATGTTAACTGTATATTCTTCATGGATGTCCTTTATCAAAGGGAAGTTTCTGTCTCTTCCTGGTTTGCTAAGAATTTTCATCATGATTTTGTTAATACTTACTGACATTCACTCATTAATACATAGTCATTGAGAGTCTACAATCACCCATGCATTATTCCAAGTGTTGGGGATACTTTTGTTCAAACAGACAAAAGCCCAGATGGAGATTACATCCTAGTGAGGAGAGACAGGTAATAATAGTTTACATAAGAGATGATGATAAATGCTACAGAGAAAAATAAAATGAGGGTGGGGATAGGATTTCTAGATGGGGGTTGGTCGTGGTAGTAATTTTCACTAAGTTAGGAGAGACCTGACTAAATGACTTTAGTTATTCTCTGTGAGAGGATGTCAAGGAGTCTGAAGGCACCACGATGAAAGGTTTTCTGAGCATTTTCAATAAGACCTAAGTCAGTACAAAACTGGGACCAAAAACCAGGTATTAGGATCCTTTTTCCCTTACTTTTTTTTTAATCATGAGACGCTGTTGCAAGGACTCATAGGGCCTCATGGAAGCATTACATCAAGCAATGTGGTGTAGCTGTGAGCTGTTGGCAAACAGGAGTGGCCAAGAAATTAGGCTAACAAGTCCTTATTGATTACCTACTGTTCAGCCAAGATCACTGGTCTCCGAGGGATCTCAGGAATACACATCGGATTTCCTGCCTCCAAGAAACTGACAACATGGGGTGGGGTTGGGTGAGGGAAAATCACAAACAAACGAGGCAGCTGTTTGGAGGATTCTAGCTGCACAGTGCAGACACAGAGCTACTGTCAGGAACGCTCTTAGGACAATGTCTTCTGCCAAAACACAAATGTCTTTCTTCACGGGCCTGCTGTGAAGAAAGAGAATTCTGCCCACTCACCTTCTCAGCCTTTGCTCACACACATGGTTTATCATATTGCCAACAGCATAATATAATAAGAAGAATGGCAATATATTGCCTTTTGTTCTCTGGCTGAAACCCAAGGACTGTGGTTGTTGAATGCAGAAGGGCAGATAGATAGAAGTTTCATGCTGTCCTATAATTGCAAAGAAACCTTACAATTGAGAGCCCTTTATAGAGAAACATCTATTACCTGTGGTTCAGTTGGGATAGTATATTTTAAAACAATATGAAATAAACCCACTGGAAAAAATTGAATTGTTATCAATTAGATCAGTAGAGTAAGTATTTATATGAGGCACCAAGATTTAATTGGATTGCAAAGTAAAGCTGTCCTTATATTCAGGAGAACAAGTACTCGTTTTAGTTGCTAGGTTTTATACTTCTTGAAAAAAAATAGTGGTTAGAAGCCAGGCATTCTATTGCTCCCCTGGACTCTGTACCGCCAAAGGTCACTGATAGGCAACTCAAAGGGTGTTTGAAAAGTTCCAATAATGAGCAGGAAAATTCAGAAAGTCTAAGATATACGTTCTTTGCAACACAGCAGGCTGTTTATTTGATCAAATAACTCCATATGGAAACACTCTGCCAAAACAATTGTTGGTCCTCATATTGACATAAAAACATATAAGTAAGACATTCTAGAGTTTTTCTTTGGTACCTTGAAGGGGACTCAGCATCAGTTTTTTGAAAAAGATTGTTTTGACTTCATTTTCCCCTCACAGTTTTCTTGAAAAAATATATTTACAAGAGTTCAAGACTGAACTTTTAATGGAGATCTTAAAGTGATGATTCTTAACAATGAATACCTGAAATGTATAGGATGTTATACATTGTAATGTTATAATGCAATGTTACTTTAATAAAAAAAAAGGATTTCTAGTTTATTGCACAAACATTTACCCTTTCATCTTTCCTATTTCTTGTTTAATAGGAATTGTCAAAAGAAAAAATAGTGACAACTTTTCTAGGTTATACAAAGCATTTGCTGAGAGGTGATAAGAAACCAGTATTTGGAAGTTTAAGTTTAATTCCATTCCTGATTTTTGTCTTTATTTTTTTAGTTAACATAAAACGACTTCAAGGTGTGGAATATTACTAGGCAAGCAAAAGATAAACTCATACCTTTTGCAGTAACATGGGTGGAGTTGGAAGGAATTATGCTACCTGAAATAAGCCAGGAGAAAGATATATACTGGATGGTGTTACTTTTATGTGAAATCTAGAGAAGCCAAACAAAGAATCAAAGACAAACTTTAAAACCAACCCTTGAGGGGGAAAAAATAACAACCCTTGAAAGCTGGCTATAGATCCGATGCATACAGGAGGGGAGAGGTGTGGGAGAAGGAGGGTTGAGAATGAGGGTGGGGGTTGGGAGAGCACAATGAATTATGTTGGAGGACTATGCGTGCTTTGGTGGTGGAAGAGTTATGATGACCACACCTAAGGGGAGAAATCTTATACTGTTAAAATATTAATAAGGATGTAAAACAATTGTACTTCATTAAAATAAAAATAAAATAAAACTACTTCCATGGACAGTCTTAATTGCATATATATTATATATTTATAAGTACTATATGTTTTATATTTATAAATATTATAAATTATTTTCCCACATCACACATTTCTTAACTGCACGGCATTTGTGGTTCACTAGGTTTTCTGTTATGAAAAGGTTACTAAGGGTCTACCTTTAGGAGTTTGAATTAATCAACTTCCTAATCTTTAAGTCTGTCAAATATCTAAAAGTGTCAATTAAAATTAGGTACAGCATTGTTGGATTTTTGCTGGAACTAAATTTAGCTGTTTTGGGTAACCCACAATAATTCTCTGAAAAAGCAGATCAGAAGCCCCTGTGGAAAGAACTTGGTTCTTCATGAAATCAGTCATTATCCAAAGGTTTGGCTGATGCTAATTCTCTCCAGGCTTAGAATCTGTAGCTAGTTAGAAAGGCCAGTCTGTCACTCTTCAGATTGTCTTAGTGAACTATGGTGAGTTGGAATAAAAGACTTTTTGGCCTCCCTTCTTGAAACACTTCCTTTTTTAAAAAAATTATTTATATATATTTTACATCATTGTTCATTTTTGTACAATGTTTGCTTTCTCCTCTCAGGTGTAGTCCCCATAGAATTCCCACCACCAATTGACGCCCTTGTGCTCTTTCCTCCCGTTTCGACCCTTCTCTCCCCTTCCCCTGCAGAATGTTTCTGATTTATAGTTGCCTGTTATTATTTTTTAAAATTAGTATCTTTACTTAGAAAATAGAAGGAGGTAACTTAGTCACCACGCCAGGGGAATGGTTAGACGTAGAATTTGACTGTGTTGAAATTAACAATTTGTCATTAACAAGTTTAACTGTGGCAGGTCACCAGTATAGAATGTGGAATGGATTCCAAAAGAACCTATTGAGTATGGTGATGGTGGTGGTGGTGGTGTGGGATCTATAAATTGATCAGGAAAAGACATCAAAATTCATGCCAAAGAAGGCTAGTGATTGGCTAGCAACCTCAAATTCTGAAGTTTCTGGGGCTAGAGATTTGGTATGAATCTCCGGTACACAATTCAACATCTAGCATGAGATGAACATGTGAGGTTCTGCCCAGATCCTTTTCAGCAGCTGGCAGTATTGCTGGAAGAGGGTCCACAGCTGTTAACCCTTCCGAGGCCTGCCTTCAGCTGAAGAAAGCTGCTTCTCCCATTGTCTGGGCTCCTTCTGGAGAAACCTGCTTTAAATGACTGAGCAGCCAGGCGGTACACTTTTCAGTTCTTTTACTCCAAATTGGACACTCTGGAAGATCATCCCAGCTCCAGAGCTCCCTGGAGGATTAGGTAAGACATTGGTAGGGACTGTATAATAGCTGACTTTTCCCTTTGTTCTATCTTGTCTTTGTCTGGTCCTTTCCACAGGGGATGATGCTAAGACACTTGCTACTAAATTTCTTCCAGGCTAATTCCTGGATCAGAGTGGGCTTCCAATCTGTGCTACAAAGTAGCATTTGCCAAACACTCCTAAAATTCAAAGAATCTTGCTCAAGACTTACTATAGGTATACAGCTGTTTTGTTCATGGATCATTTACAATTACCCTTCAAGTTACCGAATATCAGTCTCTTACCCTGTGTTCCAACTCATCCCTAATATACTTCATAGCATTTACTTTTATCATAAGGTGTGCAGACAGTGGATTAAAGTACTGCTTGAAGACAGATTAGGTAAGCCACGGGAGAACGTGATGGTAAGGAATAAAATGCCAGATTGTTAGAAATTGATCAGATGCTCGGTTAAAAACAAAAAGCCTGTTGGTGAAAGGAAACCATCGTTTCCTCTGTAAATTATTTAAAAAATTACATTTCATCCAACCCAGATGAAAAACTAAGGTTTACACATGGGAAACATGGCATAATGTAGGTGATTAAAAAGAGAGTCTGAGGTGGTCAGTCTGGGGTATAGAGGCCAGTGCGACTATTTTAGAGCAGTGGAAATGTGGAGAGACTGTGCAGAATCTCTCACCTTTCACTTCCTCTTCAGGGAATTGCAGAACTGCTGTGCAGACTGAAGACAAAGTGAAGGTTTTTAGTGGATTCTTGGTTCATTGCAGACCCTCCACAAATTGTATTCAAATAGTAATGACAGATATAATAACTACTTCATTTGGAAGTTGAATGACAAGTGACTCTGACATGTATTTTAAATGTACTCTAAAATATGAATGCAACCAGGCATAGTTTGTTTTAGAAATCTGATTTGTGTTTCTTCTGTTGAAATCAAATCTATAACAACTGTCACGATTATGCTGAAGGATAGACTTTTTTTGTGTGTACAGTGTTTCAAATAGCATCTTCACATCCAATTTTCTAAATTGTCATTTCAACAGTGTGCAGTGAAAGAAGTAAACTCTCACTTGAAAAGAATGTATTATATAAAATGTATTCCTAAGAAACAGAACTTTATTTTTAAAATGTTGTTGGTGCTCAATTTGCTAATGTATAACATTATGTCATGTAAGTAGCTTTCGAAAGAACTAAACTTCTCCATTAAGTGCTAAAGATGTCATATGTAACAGGTTTTTAAAGGTTTCTAAAAGAACACCTGAATGCACCAATGACACAGCTTATTCTGCCTGGGAGTTTAGAATTAGAATAAAGCTTTTGATAGTATTGTCAATGTGCTGATATTATTATTAAAGGTGCTTAACCTTGTTAGGGAACAGTTGAACAATACTTGTTTGCTTATCCCAGAATCATGAAGAAAAGATAGTTAGATTTCAAGGTTTCCCAGATGCTTTTTTCTTTTTATTTTTCTCCCTTTTTTTTTTTAAACCAAAAGTGATGTTGGCAAAGACAAAGAGTAGTGTGACAATGGACGAAGGTGCCTGTGCAGAAAAGTTCCTGTGTTATGGTTAATAGTGATAAGAGTCTCTAGACATTGGCAATTTTTTCCATGCACTTATTATTTTTAAAAGAAGTACTTGCATAAAATTGCTTTTTTCCCCATGGAATTCACTTACTCTTTGAGAGGTTGTGAAATAATCTGTTATATAAACTTACAATGGTATTTCAAAAGCATCTCACACCACCTCAAGTGACGTACACAAGGGTTTAATCAAGGGCGTCTTGAGGCTTAATGGTCTGTGATTTCATGGCTGTGACAGTCATTACATTTTGGAGAATGTATCATTCCAACCCACTGTCCCCCTGCATTTTTTGGTTCTTAAAAAATATTTAGAAATATATAAAGAAGAAACAAATGGTAGACTTGTGTCATCTAACTCGCTTCAGTTAAACCTTTTAGAAATTAAAGCAATGCATTCAAGGTTGGGAAGCAGCAATAGACTCTAAGTGTAACATAGTGTTGGTGATGTTTATGTTTTTAAGATGGGTGATTCGTAGGGATTTATTTTATAGTTGTGCCCCAAACGATTTATGTTTGTTCCCTGTATGCTTTAGTATGCTTCCAGTAATACCGATTGGCAGGCTTTCCCTTCCCCCCATGTAAACAACAACTTTTCTAATTTTATTCCGTTATTTGTGTAAGTGTGAATTTCAATAATCTGCTTTGGTTTTTAATGCATTTTTAAAAATATGTGACTTCATATCTTTTCTGGAAAATTGTTAGTCCTCACCAATTCATATTTTGGGTTTTCTCCATCCTGCCTGTTATCCATGTCTTGAGCCACAATTACACTACCTTATTTGAACTTTCTTATCTCTTAAATTTCCTTTCGTATTTCCCATATTGTTGTCTCTATATCATATTGTGGTGATTTTTTCAGCTCTTCTTTTGTTTCTACAACTTTCAACTATGTTTAACATGCTGTTGACCTGTCCCCTGGGGTGGTATTATTATTACAATAACAGCAAATGTAAATTCATGTTAATATTCTGGTTCTATATATCCATTATGTATTTAAGATAAACTAAAATATGATAGGTTATTCTTGACAAATGATTCCAGTGATTCAAGGATTATGACTGAAGCTAATTCTGTGCACAAAATTTCCAGTGAAAATAATGTTTCCAAATCACCTCAGAAATTCTAGATAGTTGTTTTTCTCATTTAGAAAATTTATAGTTTATAATCCTATAAATTAGAAATTAGACCAATTTTGTATATAAAGACATAAACTCAAGGAAATTATTATTTTTTTTTAAAGATTTTTTATTTTATTTATACATATAAGCTGGGGTACAGGCCAGAGGCGTGGGGCAGTGAGAGGGTTCACCAGAGACAGAGTGGGGAGCAGAACAGGCAGATCAGAAGTACACTGCTGAGGGGAGCAGCGGGCGAGGCAGGAGAGGTCTGCCGCACCATGTGGGATTCTCCCCGGCCGGGCGTTGAACTCGCGTCGCCGCTGCCGACAGCTCCACAGCGCAGCGCTCAACCGCTGCGCCACCGGGGAGGCCCCAACTCAAGGAAATTACTATTATTATTTTTGGTCCAAGGTCACACAGTTAGTAGTGTAATGATATTATCAGGAGGCTTTAAAGCTACAAAGTTAACTGGAGAACAGAGCAGTTCTAAAATCGGGAAGAGAATGCTGATGAACAATCACAATTTGATGAGCAGAGACACAAATAAATCACTCAAACTTAGTGTCTTTACTTACTAGCTATAATAGAAATTTACTTATATTTAGATATTTGTAATTACACACACACACACACACAATATAAGCAGAACAGTGCTGTTTTTCTCTGAGTTATTGAACTCCTTTGAATAGAGGGGAAAGTCATAAACAACTGTTGCAAATACTAAATATTTTACTTGCTTCATTGGTGGGTGTGGTGTGGTAACATAAATCTGAAGAGTTGTGACCCTGTACTTCTGACATATACGGTATTATAAACCAACATTATTGCAATAAAAAAATACAAAAAAGTTAATGTTGAAGGCACAGATAAGGACTGGAAGTAAAATAAAATTGTTTCTTGAATTTTGGCCAAGGAAGTCATAATTGTATAAATAAATCTATATAAAGGCATATAATAAAAATGTATAACATAAATGATATCCTACAGGAACATGTTCATCAAAATTGTTTTCTAAATTAAATGGTTTGACAATGAATATCATTCTCTCTGTATCTGTTGTTGACCAAAGAATTCATCCAATCACTGGGCTTCTGAGGCTGTGATAAATACTTGATACTGTTAGTTTTTTGATGCCTTATACAGGGAGGCAAACTGAGTAACACTCCAAAGGGTTTCTCTTTCTACTATGAAACATATTATCTGACATTACATTAAATAGCTTGAAAATACTGTAACCATAGATGCATGGTTGTTGTTCAAGTACCTCAGAATCAATGAAAGAAATTAATAAATAGAAAACCTAGTCTTAAGAGAGATCTTCCCATGGTTTCCTAGTTAAGAAAAAAATAAATTAGCACTCTCAGCAGGGGAAATGCAGTAGATTGTTTGGGATTCTTTTGAAAAAGAAGAACTTCACTCCTAATGTTAATTTAATTTTCATGCACTTCTGGGAAATCATTTATCACCTTACTATGCATATACCTTGAATAATATTTATACTTCTTTATAAGCTTTTAATAAAATATACTGCTATCTCTAGAAGACCAGTTCAGATATGGTTAATCAGGGAAACAATTGAAGGAAAACTTCTCTATGAATTTGGTTTAGTCCCTTCATATATCATCTTAGGGACTATTTTTTTTTTATTTCATAGATTATGATCAAAGAGTGAGAACAAGGACGCTCTGCCTGTCCTTAGCCTCTCCTCCTGCTATTTGTGCTGCCCTGAGCATCTCTTCTTTGATTCACAAAGCACAAACTGTTGTCAGCACGCAGACTCCATTTTCACTAGTCATGAATTTGGGGAGCTCAAATCAAAAGAGAGCTAAAGCTGGTTTGCCTGGCAGCACCTAAGCAATATTATTAACGTTAGCCAAACTGGGGTATAGATAAGTATTTACAGCTGGCTTCAGGATGGGTATTCTGGGAAATTATTACCCTAGAAAGTGAAAAGCACTCAGCTCTCCCACCACCCCTAACTGGGATTTGCTGTTGGGAATCTTCTGCTTTGCCCTCTTCCTGCCCTTGAAAGTTCTCAGCTCCCTGTTATTCTCTACTTAAAAGGTCAGAAGGGTCTAGTCTTTAGTAGACATTTTAATGTTCTAGTTTCTTCATTTGTGTCACCTCTCCTCACCATGAATCAATAGATCAGGCTATCAGCTAAGTGGATATTTCACTGGAAAAAGGTTAAGGTCAATTATTTGAAGACCAAAAGAACTGCAGATGTTTACTAGATAAGGAAATACTGGAAGTCAAAGAGGACTTCAGGGCAACAGCACAGTGTCACAGCCCAGAGGGACCCTGACTGCCCCAGCAAGTCCTCATACTTGCCCTCATTAGTGAGACTGAGGGGAAGTCACTGAGCCTCTTGAACGCTTAGTGCTATTGTCTATACAGTAAGAATAACACCGCATTCCTGGGATGCTGTCAGGATGAGAACAATCCTGTAAGTCCACGCTTGCTAGTTATATTGAGTGTAGACACAGTATTTATATAAGTATATGTATATAATTATATATTATACTATACTTATAAACATTGTAACTAATATAAAATAATATATAACAATGATAAACATTTAGTAATTTGTAGATAGCATGTTATAAATATTATGCTTTACATGTTATGCTTTTATAATTGATGATATAATAATTATTAATTTTAACTATGATTTTTTTATTGTGATAACATTGGTTTACCACATTGTTTATGATGTAGAGGTATGAGATCCCCCCTTCCGGTGTTACCCCACCACCTCCACCACCAAAACACCGTCAACCTTGGTCCGTTGGGCTCCCCCCTCACTTTTTTTCTCTCCCCTCCCCCTCCTGCTCTGGTCGGCTCAGTTCTAAGGTCAGATTTCTAGGGTTTGTAATTGGTTTGGCTTTATCTGGCCCTTCATTTTGTTTCTCCATAGTCCACATAGAAGGGCCACAAGCCTCAAGACAAATTTCTGTTTAATATGTCACTCTCTCTTTCTATGCTTTTATTTTGGAATTTATTTTTTAAACTGCAATAACATTTGTTTAGAGTATTGTTGGTGTTTTGGAGGTACAGGATAGAGAAGCCAAACCAAGGGTCAGAATTCATTCTTTTAGTTAGTCTCCTGCTGCTCCTTGACACAAGCCTTTAAAATTCTGCCTCACACTTAACTGGGATGTATTGTTTGAAAACTCATTCATTGAAAATCTTGATTTTTTTTTAGTATTTCTTATTTGAACTTTTCAATGAAAATACAAATTCTAATTCTTATTTTAAAAATTAGAGGTAAATAGTGTGGACTGATGAACTAATTGACTTGTGTGAAGAATTTTCTTTGGTGATGTTAAAATTGTGTCATTTTTCATTGAGGCAACATTAGTTTAACCCATTATATATTATCTAGGACTATAGGTTCACATCTCTTCAGATGTGTGTTATCACCTGGCCCACCACCAAGGAACCCATAGGCCCCGGCATAGTCCACTTCTGTCTTTGCTCCTCCCATCCTCTGCCTCTGGTCACGTCAACTCTGCAGTTGGATTTCTAGAGTTTGTTTTGGTTTAGAGTTGTCTGTTCCTTGGTTTTGTTTCTCTACATACCACACATGAGTGAAATCATTCCCTATTTGTCTTTCTCTTTCTGCTTTATTTTATTTAGCATAATCCCTTCCAGTCCCAGTCAAAGTGTTGCAAATGGCAAGATTTCACTTTTTTTTTTTTAAATAAATGAGCAGTATTCCATCATGTATATAAACCACATCTTCATTATCCATGCCTCTGAGATCCTTGGGCATGTAGGTTGTTTTCCTATTGGCTATTGTGGATAGTGCTGCAATGAACATAGGAGTGTAGATCTCCTTTCAAGTTGGCCTCTTTGTTTTCTTCGGAGATGGCAGGTGAGTTTTCTTCAAGTCTATGTTCACCTAATGGTCATCATCTTCATCCAATCAGCTGTGTGTACTTGATTGTGAGAAGAATGCTTCCAGAAAAACTGATGTCTTAATGGTGGGGAGACTGGTCAGTGACCAGTGGCTATCCTTTGTCTAGTTTCTGTTTCAATAATACCCATTTCATTGGTCATTCCAATATCTGGACCATTTGTGTTTGATCTTTAGGATAGAAAATTACCTGTATCAGAAAACGCTGTAAGTCACTGTGGGTTGTGGACTTCCAGCTGCCATTGAGTAAATAATGCTTTTTTTCAATAAAAAGCTTGTACTATTTAAAGGTCACATTGTGATGATTCATTTTAGTCTTTATTATGACCAACATTCAGAGATGGAATTAGCCATGAGAGTTGGGTAAGAAAGATTCACAATTCTGATTTTCATCTGTGCTCCTTGGCAACGCTTCCTGAGAACAGTGTGAACAAAATTCCAAGACTAAATAGCCAATAGCGTAATATACTTTCCAGCATGCTGAGAAAGAGAGAGTGAAGGAAATTAAAGCTCCATTGGTTTCTTACGAAAGATTTCATAAATTATTTTCTAGTACAAAAAAACCGAGGTTGAAAATAGCTCTCATTAAAAAAATCTAACATCTATTTTATACTTGGACTGGGTTTAGAACTATGACAAACCCCAAAATCATTGGACATGGACACACAATATACTTATATATTATGAATATGAATTTTAATTGTAACTATGTGTTTAATACTTACCATGTGCCAGACACTGGGTGAAATGCTTTACAGGAATTGACTTATTTAATTCCCAAGAGCCCTAATATCTTAGCTACTATAAAACCATTTAACAGATGAGAAACTGAGGCTTTTAGAGATCAAGGAATTTGTCCAGCACAGGCACCAGAGTTCAGTTTCGTTGACTGCATTGTTTGTTTAATTTTTTTCTGTACAGATACCACTATTTTTATTACTTCTCACAACAAACACACTTTTAAAAAGAAACTTGTTCATTACACACACACATATGTTTATGCTTTAACTTTTTCTTTTAGAATAATTATAACATACTAACATCCTCCAGAGAAACATCACCAATAGATAAATAAATGTGATTGATTATTACAAGGATTTGCTTATATAATTACAGAGGCTGAGAAATCCCACAACAATCTGCTGTCTGTATGTTGGAGACCCAGGAAAGCCTTCGGTAGTGCTTGAACCCTGGGGGTCAAATGTGGCAGTCCTGATCAGAGGTCAGAACACTGATGCCCCGGCTCAAGCCATCAGGCAGAGTGCCTGAAATTTCCCTTTCTTCTGCTTTTTGGGTCTATGCAGGCCTTTAAGGGATTGCACAATGCCCACCCACTCTAAGAAGGTCAATTTACTTTACTGTGAACTCCTTCAAATGTTAATTCCTTCCAGAAATAGCTTATAAGCATCCCTAGGGAAAAATTAAATTAATTTGAGCACTTTGCATCCAAGTCGAGTTGACACAGAAAATGGGCTTCATATATACAGGAAGTCACACACAAACACACACACACACACACACACACACACACACACACAGGTAATGGCCACCTAACTAGGGCATACTGTCAAAGCGAGCAAAATGACATTGGTACAATCCACATAATTTATTCTAATTCATCAGCTGTATGAAGCCTCTTCGTTCACCACAGTTGGTTATGGGTTTGTAATGCCCATAATTTCAAATGGAAATTCCAAATCTTATCTAGTCAAAGATTTCAGTTTTTCCATTTTATAGTTCTGACTTTCATGCCTTACTTACAAAGACTTTCCTTACTGCCAACCTATAAAAATACCATTTAATATCTCTTTCGGCATTTCATTTTTTTAGACTTTATTTTTATGTCTGGTGTGAACATAATCTAATGTATGTAGTGTTCTCCCAAGTGTATAGCTGGTTGTGCCAATGCCATTTACTGAATTGAATAGTTGATTCTTTCCTACTTATAAGAATGCCATTTTTATCAAATATATATTTGTTTGCTTTGTACTCTTTTGTTCTATTTTACTTTTAGTCTCTGACTGCTGTAATATGGTATAATTTACTTGTAATTTTCAGAAGTATATAAATATTGCGCTTATTAGAGAAAGATTTATTTTATTTTATGCATATAAGAACAGGGATATAGGCCAGAAGTGTGGGAGTGGGGGCTAGGGGATAGAGGATTCACCAGACACAGAGTAGGGAGCAGAACAGGCTGATTGACTGAAGTACACTCCTGAGGGGGGCAGTGGGTGAGACAGGAGAGGTCTGCTGTGCCATGTGGGAAGCTCCCTGGCTGCGGATCTAACTCATGTTGCAGTGGTTGGTGATAGCTTCATAGCACTTAGACTCAACCCCTGTGCCATGAGGGAGGCCCCACATATTGCACTTTTAATAGGAAAATAACAGAGGTACTAGGCTGTGGAAGGGCTTCTTGATCCTTTAACCAGGATCCTGGACAGGGCTTTAACCCAGATGCTTCTGGAGACCAAGCAGATACTACAAATGTGAGGTTGGCACTGAGGCAATAAAGATTGGGTACACCACAAAAAGGTGATACATGACTCTCCAGAGAGCATCCATTTCAATTTCTTAGTGCTACCTATAGTCCAAGCATCCTTGTCCTCTAAGTGTCCCCCTATGATCTAGTGGAAATAATTGGGTATTGGAATAAAAAGTTGTCCAAACTTCATTATTTATTACCTGTGAGACTTTGAGCAAATTAAGCTCAGCTTCCTCATTTAGAAAAAAGAAATAACAATTCTTAACTCCAGGACTGGACTGATTCTTTCATGAAGTAATATGCATAAACCTGTTATGTACAGTGCTTCATACTTGGCCTTTATTCAATAGACATTAGAAATGTAATTTCTAATTTATTTAGGGAAAGAAACATATCTTTTGATCTGGATAAAGGTCACTTTTAACTTACATTTAGGCAACTATAGAATTTGTAAGTAAAATTTTTTTTTTATGAGCTTTCTTGTATACCACTGTTTGGGGAAGTATTGAGGGAATATAAATGATTATCAGATGTAATGCTTGTTCTTGATAAGTTTATAGCCTGAGGATTTCTGGTCTGAGCAAAGAAGGAATCATCTCACAAGACTCTTCCCTTTTGCCTTTTGTGCACAAATCTCTTCTGGCTTTCCCCTTCCTCCTTGCAGTTTTTCTCAGCAGTGTGAGATGACTGGTGATGATTGTCCAGTTAGGCAGTGTATAAAGTACAACTTTCTTCTTCCAGCTTTTTGGAGAGATACTGGTTCTCTTACACGGTGGAAGCATCAGGTATACAGTGTGATGATTTGAAACACATATATCCTGGGAAATGATTCAAGTATGCTTGGGTTGAATGTGCAAATTACCACCAAACGAAGAGGGAAAGGAAGCTTGAATCAAGAAATCTGAAGATATTACCTCTTCCAAAGAAGTTCTCTTATATAGGGCGATAGAAAAATGACATCATAGACCACAGAAAGAAAAACAGAAAGCCCATGAAGACTTGAAGCAATTTTAATGAAAAATTAGAGCAGATTGTCCGAGAAAGTAGGTTGTTGTTATGAGCTTGAGATAGTGTCTAGTTGGAATTCACATAGCTGAAACATATTGGCACTATTGTGTCTTTGTACTGCAATTTCTTAGCGTTTACTGTGACTTTTGAACAGTTTTCCTTTGGATTAATCTAATTCCAGTTTTAAACATTCATTGGTGTTGTTACATACAGTTTACTTTGAGTCAGTGCTTTTGAATTGTAATGTTAACGTAACTTATATTTTGTTTCTTCACTTACAAACATGTGGTATGAGAATGTTGGTTTTTAGCACTGACTTGGGGATTAGGGTGTGATATTACCACATGGAGGTATTTAGCTCTTGATTAACTCTGGTAACTTAAATATTTACTTTACTGAGTTGTACCAGTCTCAATTTCAACCTTAAATTGACTTTAAAAGGTAAAGTTTGGTGCCATCCAGTGGCAAACTTGTGAATTGCTGCCTAAGTGAATTAAAAGGAAAAGAATTTCAAATTGAAACCAGCTCATTCATTCCTTATACCTTGCAAACCACAGATACCAATAATTATAAAATAACAATAGCATAAATTTAAAACATTTTTAACTGAAATATGGAATAATATAACTATAAAAGCCCATGGAGTCAAGATGATGGGAAAAGAGGTTCTAGAGTTGCTTTGTTTATGAAATGGAAATATGTTTATATGATGGCCGAGAGCTAGAAATTTTTATTTTTTAAAAATCTTAATTCCAAATAAATATAATGCTTTGGCATCAACTACATTAGACAATTAAGATATTTTATATTACACTATGTTAAGTAATATCTTTGTATATTAAAAAAAGTAATTTTTTTCAACTTAAAAATTCATGCATATGTTGCTGACAGGGAAAATATAGGGCCCATTTTTCTAGATGTCAGAATTAAGAGTGAAATGTTCCACTCTGTAGATTACTCTCTACTAGATTACTTAGATCTACTCTGATACTTAGATCTACTCTGTAGATTACTCTCTACTCTCTACTGCTAATAGATGCTCTTTTATTGATCACCCAAAAGTTTTTGGTCTCCAGGTAGAGTGAAAACCACATGTATTTTATTTTAAAGCCTCTTTTTAAATAAAAGCTATTCCTTTAACAAAATTACCCGGCCAGATCTTGTGTTTGGTGGGAGGTAGGTTTGCCTATTGAAAGAGATTCAGAAATAACAGTGGTTTAAACAAGAGAGAGACATAATTCTCCCTCATGTTAAAGTCTACATATGTGCTGTAGGACTGTGGAGTTATGTATCTACAGTCATCCTGGACCCTGCTCCTTCTACTGTGACCTTGGACATGTCACTTCACTTCTGTGCATGATTGCCCCTCCTGTGCTCATCAATAGCTTTCCACAGGAAGCTTTAATACCGTAAGAAGCAAACTGTCAGGAGAATTTTCAGAACTGATTATATGGTTCAGTCTTGCTCTGCTCCAAAAATGCATGTCCTTTTTTGGTGGAATGTTAGCCTCCTGATTCAATATCTTGTCAGAAACAATATTAATGTACTCCTTTCTCAATGGAATGTATGCTTGTATTTATGTCAATATTAAGGAATTAACCCATTACCAGTGGTCTTAAAGTAGTGTTCTCACCTTGGCTGTATATTGTAATTACTTGGGAAGATTTAAAAATACTGATGCCTCGGGCCTCCCTGGTGGCACAGCGGTTAAGCGCTGTGCTGTGGAGCTGTCGCAGCGGCAACGCAAGTTTGACGCCCGGCTGGGGAGAATCCCACATGGTGCGGCAGACCTCTCCTGCCTCGCCCGCTGCTCTCCTCAGCAGTGTATTTCTGATCTGCCTGTTCTGCTCCCCACTCTGTCTCTGGTGAAGTCTCTCGCCACTCCACACCTCCGGCCGGTACCCCAGCTGTATGTATAAATAAATAAATCTTTAAAAAAAAATACTGATGCCTCATCCAGAAATCCATGCTTCTAATTTAATCAGTCTGAAATGTTTAGACAAGTTTCAAGGCCTCCCCAGAAGATTCTAAATGCAGCAAGATTGACCACCATTATCCTAGACCTTGGGTACATTGGGACCACCTGAGGTGCTTCTAGCAGCAGGTTCACGCCCTCCTCCCTCGCCCACCTCTCATTTCATTGTGATGCAGTGAGACTGCAGAGGCTCAGGCCTCTCGCTTTGTTTCCCCAGCTGATTCTAATTTTAGCTGCAACTGGGAATCTTGGCTATAGATGGAAAGTTTCATTTGTGCGATTCCCCCTCCCCAATTGATCCTTATTCTTATACAACTGTTCTGTTAGATTAAATAAACTGTTTCTGGCTTAGAAATACTACAGATATATTTTAAAGTTAAAATTCTTTATTGTAGTGCCAGCAAGGCACAGAGCAGGTTTTCTATGATCTGGGCAGACGGGAAAGGAGGAGTCCTAGAGCCCTCGGTGGCTTTTAAGGATCTTTCTGCCCCATTTGTAGAGAGGCAGCCAGGGGCAGGGCAGGCAGGGCACCCAGCGAATCTTCACTCTTTCTGGGCTCTCTGGCCTTCTCTCTCTGGTCCCTACTGCTCTCTGCCTCCTGTCCCTCTGCTGCCTATGTTCGCTCTGCCATTCTCTGTGATGCCATCCTTACATGCTCAATCTCTAGGCTCAGGTGTGCCCACTTATGCACGCCCACAGCATACTACAGGTGCCGCCAACAAGGCATGGGTGTAGGACCCCAGGTGTCGATCATTGATCATTGTTGCTAATGGTGGGGGTGGGGGGTACCTGATAACTTCCATTTACCCTACACTTATGTAATCAGAAACTCAGATGAGAGAGAATTGTGGATAATGTACCTAATCAAGTTGACATCACCACGGTCCAATCCCTGTTAACATGGCGTTCATACACACCTCTTTAAACCATACTTCAAATTGTTGGGGGGATAAAAGGACGTCTGCAACAAACTCCACGGGAAGGTTTGTGGACCCCCACCTCAAGCCAGAGAGAACCAAGACCCCTAGGGCTACAAATCCCAGAATTCCATCATCATCCAGAAGAGGGGATTGCCGGAAACTGAGGGGTGGAGTTAAGCAGACATGTTGGCTATATAATGAGGGCTTTTGACCTTGGGGTTCTCTTTCTTCTCGCCGGGCTACAGCGTGCCATTGGGGTTTCCAGCTCTTCGGATCTGGTAGGACATATTTGGAGATTTATCTCTCTCCCTCACTTTCTCTTTTGTCCCCGAGTTACTCATTTTTTTATTTCCCTTCTTTTTGTAAATAAGCCCTTTCATTAACCTTTTTGTGAGTGCCTGCAATTGTTCTTATTATAAGTCCTTTTTAAGTGCACGGGTGAGAACCCACAGTCAGGCACTCCATTGTATATCGGGGTTGCCCTGTAACAAAATGATGAGAGTAAGAAAGTCCTATTTCTACCTGACTTACTGCAACTCTACTACATACTACTATCCTTCTGTAGGGTGAATGTGAATTATCAGGTTTTTCCGCCCTCGCCCCAAAGACGGACCTCTGCAGGCCTACATGCATGCCTGATGGCGGGCACCTGGAGTAGGGTGTGGGCATGTGTGAGTGGGCACACCTGGGCCAGAGACTGGGCTTATAAGCAGAGAATACAGGCATGGAGCAGGGGACTGTTCGGGGTGTAGCAGAGAGGCCGGGAGACGCCCCGGAGAGCCCCTGAGAAAGTGAAGCTTCGCCAGGGGCTGGGAGGCCTGCCAGCTTCCTGGCCCCCTGGCCCCATTGCATGGTTGCCTCCCTACAGGAGACCGTTAAAAAGCGTAAAAAGCCACCAAGGGCTCCTGGACTCCCTTCCTCCTTTTGACCTGTCTGTGCAGCTCCTTAGAGAACCTGTGCTCCCTGGTGTCCTCCCCAGTGTCTTTCTTGCCTCGACACCTTCCTGCCGAAGAGGTTGCAAATTTCTTTTTTTTTTTTAAAGATTTATTTATTAATGCACACAAGCTGGGGTACAGTCCAGAGGCGTGGGGTGGCGAAAGAGTTCACCAGTGACAGTGGGGAGCAGAACAGGCAGATTGACAGAAATACACTGCTGAGGGGAGCACTGGGCGAGGCAGGAGAGGTCTGCTGCACCATGTGGGAATCTCCCAGGCCAGGCATCGAACTCGATTCGCTGCTGCCGACAGCTCCAGAGCTCAGCACTTAGCCGCTGAGCCACTGGGGAGGCCCAAATTTCTTTTTTTGGTCTCTGGGTATTTATTTTCCTAGTTGATGTCCTATCAACCTCAACACTGAGTTAACTGTATTTAACACATCCTGAGTTGGATAAAAATGGGTAAAAGAGTAAGAAAACAAAAATATGTAAAAATGAGTGCAAATGCTCCTATTATTTTGGCAATAGGTCAGGTGGTTGTAGCATATTTATGGTGACCCTCTTGCGTAGCCTGTCCATAATTCCTTTGACCTGAGCAAATTCCTCAACTCTTGTGAATCTTTCCCCGCTGAGTTGATAATGGCTTTCATTTCTGGGCATCTCAGCCATCAGCAGATCTGCTTGAATTGGATTGTTGTGGGTTTCCATGGGCTTTACGGACAGGACACTGTAGTACTAAGTATCCTAGAGCATCTCCTACTGCCAAACAAATTGCTCATTTCTCTCATCATGTACTTACTAGCAGTCTCAATTTTCCCCTTTTTAGTCAAGATCAAGCCACCCTAGCCATACAGTTACCCTCCCATTGGCCTGTTGATTCAGTGTAAAGAGGAGCTCAAAGTGGCCAGGCGCCAGTCACAACTCCAGGACAAAGAATTCATTCTTTTTTTTTTTTTTTAAAGATTTATTTATTTATGCATACAGGAGCTGGGGTGTAGACCAGAAGTGTGGGAGGTTGAGTAGATTCACCAGAGACAGAGTGGGGAGCAGAACAGGCAGACTGACTAAAATACACTGCTGAGGGGAGCAGCGGGCAAGACAGGAGAGGTCTGCTGGGCCATGTGGGAAGCTCCCTGGCCGGGGATTGAACTTGAGCTGAAGTGGCTGCGGATAGTGTCATAGTGCTGAGACTTAACCCTGTGCCACGAGGGAGGCCCCACAAAGAATTCATTATTAGGTCCCTTATTAGAGATGCTACTTCCTTTGAAACTAAGACTCTGAACCAGGAAAACCGACAGTCTTTGGGTAAGAAAGGAGCTGTCCTTGTGGGAATTACACTGAGCACCCTGAAGCTCTGCATTTTCAGATCCCCTGACATATATGCTTGTGTTTGATATGGGGATCCAGTTAAAGCTTGACAAAGACATAGCTGGTGAACACCAGGAGTCTTGAACCCTCAAGATTGACGGAACTTAAGTTCCAGTTGCCAGAGTCAATTTCCTTGTAGCCAATAGGTATAGAGCTTCTTTCATTTTAATTCACAACAAAGTGTTTTCACATAAAGTAAGGAGGTTGTCCCTGAAGTGTGTTGTATATAGAAGAAAGGTGATTGGTAAAAGGATGGATGGAACTTTTAAAATAAAGTTGCTTTTAGAAATCACTTATATTAGAATATGATAAACTTCTACTGAAGTTATATTGTTCAAAAGCAACTGCATGTTTTAATTGCTAATAACAAGCTACTAAAAAAAAATCATCTAATCCAAGCTAAATTCCTTCCAAGAGAATCAGTCAATGATGTTGCTAAGAAAATGGAATAGAAAAACTGTTTAGCTTATAGTCATTATTGCAAATTTATTGCTGAGACTTCTGGTTTGGTTGCCATTGTGGGATTTATCTTTGAAAATGTGAAAATCAAGGTAACAGTTGATTGTTAGGCTTTTGTTGCTATGGAAGTATTCATTATCTCAGAACAATTAATGCAAAAGAGGCAAATAGAATTTTTGGAGACACAACTGGAATATGAACTTGTGACCCCTCGACAACAGGAAAGCAAATCTTTTCTATTTTTCGATAGATTGTCTAAAGCTGATCTTTGAGAATATGGAATGGTAGTTGGAGGAGCTAAGTTGAACAGTGGAATGGTAGTTGGAGAGTATGAGAATGAGAGTATGAGTAGGAGTATGAGAGTATGAGAGTATGGGAGTATGGGAGTATGAGAGTATGAGTATGAGTATGAGTATGAGTATGAGTATGAGAATGAGAGTATGGAATGGTAGTTGGAGGAGCCATTAAACAAAGTCTGGGGAGCTTAACCAGGACTGTACTTCCCAATAACACTCACTTGGGGCTTCCATCTTGGCAGTAGAGAGGCAGAGAAACAACAAGGGATGGAGAATGTATGATTATATTAAATAGCACATCACACAAAAGCAGCATAGAACTACAGTTACCTATCGTTGTGTATTCAAGAATAATAAGGGTCCATGCCTATGAGTAGCCAACTTATGAAAGAAATTTTGCTAGTTGCAAATGCTCACCAAATTATCTGCCTCTGTTTATTTCTTTGAAAGGGTAAAGACTTTCCATATTCAAAAGGCAATAAAAGTTACTAGGGCTTTGAAACTAATACTTTTTCAAAATCAATTTATTTGACTACATTTTCTCATTGAGTTGACATAAAGGTTCTTTTAAAAGTGAATACCAGAGGCATGAATGATGTTTTTGAAACACTGTGAATGGGGGTGAGGCACTTTATATATATATATATATATATATATATATATATATATATATATTTTTTTTTTTTTTTTTTTGGTGGCTAGAGCCTCATCAGCGTGTGATGTTTTCTAAGAGTCACAGGGATATTTTTAAGTGTCAGTGCTCAATATATTTGGAGCTTGGCTTTCATATGTGGTAAAATGTTTGAAGGATTAATTTTTTAATCTTTTTGCTTAAGTCACAAAACAGGCTCCGAGGCTGCTACCACATGAGAGGGACAAGCTTTGCTGTTTCAACAGCATGTCAGTGACTCTTTATGAGCATTTGCCATATCATTGATGCTCTTAGTTTGCTGGAGTTTGTTTAGCTTTTGCCTAGAGCGGAGTTAACTTTTAAATATTAGACTGGGCCTCCCTGGTGGTGCAAAGGGTTAAGTCTCAGCACTATGAAGCTATTGGCAGCCACTGTAGCACCAATTCCATCCCCAGCCAGGGAGCTTCTCACAAAGCACAGCAGAACTCTCTTGTCTCCCCTCAGCAATGCATTTCAGTAGATCTTCCTGTTCTGCTCCCCACTCTGTCTTTCGTGAATTCTCTCTCCCCACACACCTCTGGCCTACACCCCAGCTCTTATATGCATAAATAAATAAATCTTTAAAAATAAGTAAATAAATAAATAAATAAATATTAGACTTTGATCAAGTGACGTGAATGTCTACTTCAAACTGTTTGGGGGAGAAAACAAAGCACAGACACATATCTCTTGAAATCCAGATTAAGATCTCCCAGTACATCCAGATTTCAACCTTCTCTTACACTGTGGCAACCCAAACATGCCAGATTCTGCAACATAGATGGAGAAAGCATTCACTGGCCCTCTCACCATCTTGGAGAAGGAATTAAATCTAGGTTGAAACTACCAGAAAGAGTTGGGAAAAACCCATCTGTCTGCTAGCTAGTGAATGGATCCACAGACTTGGATATCTGCACTGAGGATACGAATCAATGAGAAGGAATGAAGTATGGATACACTGTTCTACTTAGATGACTCTCAAAGTCATTAACCTGAGCGCAACAAGCTTGTCTGAGGGACTGGGTTGTGGAGGGGGCACAAAGGAATATGGGAATTCACTGTGGGACAGTGAATTAACAACACCTGAAGGGGAGACCCTATACCTCACATGTAATTATCAGTATTAACTCAGTTAAAAAAGACAATATCAGCATGATTTCATGTGTATGTTATTCTTTTTTTTTTGATAAATATTTTATTTATTTACTTTTGTTATTCATATCTTTTACGTGTATGTTATTCTTTTTTTTCCATTTTTTTTATTGTTATTTGTGTCTTTTACATTTTGTATTCCCCTTGGGCAGCCCACCACCAATTCACCCGTGATCCATCTCCATGGTCTGTATTCTCCTCTCTTTCATTTTGTGCCCTTATCCTCCCCTCCCCCCTCCCCCACCGCTGAGTGTCTCTCTCCCACCCGGCCTCCCTATAGTCCTGTTATAAGTGAAACCATTCGATATTTTTCTTTTTCTTTCTGGCTTATTTCACTGAGTATGATTCCCTCTAATTCCATCCATGTCGCTGCAAATTGCATGTGTTTATCTTCTTTCCATGCTG
>PVIJ01015374.1:0-36763 GCA_004024925.1 Scalopus aquaticus
TTAAAAAAAAAAAAAAGAAAAAAAAAAGAAAAAATTATGGGGCCTCCCTGATGGTGCAAGGGGTTAAGTCTTAGCATATGAAGCTATCACAGCCACTGCAGCACCATCCCCAGCCATGGAGCTAACCCACATGGCGCAGCAGACCTCTCCTGCCTCACCTGCTGCTCCCCTCAGCAGTGTATTTCAGTCCATCTGCCTGTTCTGCTCCCCACTCTGTCTCTGGTAAACCCTCTCAACACTGCCCCCAACCCCACCTCTGGCCTACACCTCAGCTTTTGTATGCATATAAATAAATCTTAAAAAAAAAAAAAAAAGAAAAGAAAAAAGGGTGAAGTTTCAATCCCTACTGAAGTCTATGACATATGCATATGGACTTTAGGTATCTTGCCAACAGTCTGAATGGAAGAGGTCCTGAGACCTCTTTCAGATCATAAATTCACTGGGATCTTACACATATTTGTTGAACTGGAGGCTAATACATTTACCTGCATGGTGAATGAGCCAGGGCTCACATTTTTTTTATTTTAGTATAACAGAAAAGTATAAGAACAGGAAAAAAAGTTCAATAATACCATGTTAAAAGCTACAGAAAAATAATTAAACATATAAAATAACTTCAAAGGAATTTCTTTAAAAGGAAATACTCAGGACTTGTACACTTAAAAGCAGTCACTTTCTGAGTGAATTTCACTTGGAATCGAAAGTTGTGAAATATTCTTGATAATTACAACCTACTCAAAAATCCCAATGAATAACTTGGTTATTCTAAGTCCTGGACAAGCTCTGCCTTGGATAGGAGGGGGACAAGGGTTCACAATGCACAGTGACACTGTGCCCTACCTCATCTGTCACTGTAGATGCACATGGCCACACCACTTTTTAAACGTGGTTTAATTATTTTATTACAGTACCTACCCTTCCAGTAACAAGAAACATAACGAGAGAGAACAAGATTGCCTGTAGCCATACCATACCAATTACAGTAAAAATTTCTGCTTACGACTCAAATTTGAACTGGAACTTATTTCTTAGATTGTCTCATGAAAACAAACACAGCATTACTTCATTATTATGTTTTGTTTGTCAAGGGACAAAAAATTTAAGAAAAATAATCAAGTGATTCACTCAACTTACTAATTGAAACTTACATTTTCTGGTTCAACACCAATGTCTTCACAAAATTTCTCCATGCCTTCAGGACCTACAACATCATCAGTACCTGTGATGAAATGTAATCTTACATAAATTAAATCTGACCATGCACAGTATTACTACTGCAGTTGTAGTAGAGTGTCAAGGTATTTGTCATTAAAAGTAAAATAAAATCAAGGAACCTTTAAACTCCTCATGAAGAAAGAAATCACCTGGTTTAAACTGAAAAATTATTCTGGAATTTCAATTGGATTAAAGATATAAATCTTTCCGTACAATCATCTAAGTAAATTTATCGCCATGTCCTTCAACCCATGGACAGTGGTACATACATATATTTTATGCTTAAAGATAAGGCTGCCTGAGTTCAATTTCTGCTCTTTAGCTTAAAAATCTTTTCCTATTTTGGTATAATTTTAATATGTAATTTAATTTTTGGAAAATGTAGAAAAGAATGACACAATATTCTTTATAAAATTAAATAGGAAATTACATAATTGTTTCTTTTACACAGAAAAAAGTCAAGTGGTCTTTTTATTCTTTGTAAGGCAATAAAGACCCTTCCCACTCAAGCTTTAGCTCTCCTTCCTGAATGAACTGTCCACAGCGTCCATCTCCACATTATTTCTCATTCATTCTTCAACTACTACAATTTGGTTTCTTGTTCCTATCTCTTCATGGAGGTTCTTCCTGTCAAGGTCATCAATAAGCCCCTAATTGCCAAGTCTAATAGACATAGTCAATCTTTATTTTATTTAACCTCTGTGCTTTCTGAAAATAAGCAATTCTTTCTTGACAAAATTTCTCCTCCCACAGCTTCTAGTAGTGCCACTTCTAATCTGGCTTTCCTCCTAACCTCTACTCTTCTGGCTTCTTTGAGTTCCTGTGCTTCTCTCAACTTGTTGAATTTGATGTACAGAGTTCCATCCGTAAGCCTCTTCTAAATCCACTCTATGCACTCTCCCTAGGGAAGGTCAAACAAAATCACAGTTCCAGGCACTACTATCCCAATCTCATTCTGGCCCACACTTCCCACACTTTTGGACTGCCTACCATATCACCATCTGGCCACCCCCACCACCTGTTTAACTGCCTAATTAAAATTATCTTCTGCTCCAAACATTATTCCAGCATTCCACATCATCAATGGGCCACCTCACTGAGCCTATTGTCTCTCCATGCAAAGTCCTTTATCTTTCTGAATTCTGTATCCACTGGAGGTACCACCAGAAACAGAAATCTGAGGGTCATCCAGGATTCCTCCCTTCTCCTAACACTTTCCACATCCAATCAACTACCAAGTGTTCTGCCAATTTTACTTCCCAATGTTTTTTAATTGCGCCAAACCTGCGCTGGCCTGTTCAGGCTTTATCCCCTCTACAAGGCTTATGCCCTCTACAACATTACCACAGCAGTCCCTCATCCCCTCCCTGCTCCTCCTCTGGTCCAGGCTGCACTCAATGACCCAAACGGTCTCAAACACAAACCCCACACTGCTTTAAAATTTGTCAATGGTCCCCCACTGTCTCAAGTCCAAAGTCTTTGAAATATTAAGTAAGATTCTCTATGATCTAGTGTACCTTAGTTCCTCCCCTCTTCCTCCCCAGCCTCCTATCTTTCCACCTTCAAATCATATTTCTTGGAAAGAAATAAATCAACAAATATTGCCAAATGAATGAAACTAAGATCAAGACACACCTATTACCTGAGGTTCACTCTGACACATACCCAACAGCACATTACTCTCTGTGGCCTCATCCCTCTACCTCTCCCTTGCTTCACCTTACCTGGCTAACTTGTTCAGTCCTGAAGACTGAAACAAGACCGACAGTCCTCCTAGTATTATTTTTTTAATTATACCTAAAATATCAGCTCCGAAATGCAATGGTGACAAGGTGCTGCTGGAGGGACATCTGGAAGTCAGATCTGACACACTCTACAGAAAAGGGGTCTGCCCACTCCCCTACCTTCATAAGCAGAGGCTCCTAACTAAGCATATTTGACCTTTTCATGGTGGCGCAAGCCCCTCCTGGTAAAGGTTCAGTAATCACGCTGCACTGCACCACTGAGGAACACAGCCACGCTGTCTCCTTGGGTAGTATTTTAACACTTTGTGTGCCGGGGCCCTTTATATTTACCAGCCCTTGGGGCCGGCCATTTTCTATGCCACCACATGAATGGTATAAGCATTCAATAAAACACACACAACTCCTGAATTACTGGATATTAAAAAAACTGTAATAGCTCTCATAAAACACCTTACACTACCAAAACAATGTGTAAAGCTTCTAGACTGAGTGCGATCAAAGAAATAGCTCCTAATGGGCCTCCCAGGTTGCGCAGCGGTTAAGCGCTGCGCTGTGGAGCTGTCAGCAGTCGCAATGCGAGTTCGACGCCCAGAGTTCGACGCCCAGCCAGGGAGAGTCCCACATGGTGCAGCGAACCTCTCCTGCCTCGCCCGCTACTCTCCTCAGCAGTGTATTTCTGATCTGCCTGTTCTGCTCCCCACTCAGTCTCTGGTGAACCCTCTCGCCACCCCATGCCTCTGGCCTGTACCCCAGCTTGTAAAAAAAAAAAAAAATTAAAAATAAATAAATAAATAGCTCCTAATAGTTCCAAATAAATCCACCGTGGCGTGAAAAACCGGAGACTAGATTAACACCTATTAATACGTGAGTGGCCACCTGATACTGGTGACAAAAACACGTACTAATACGTGAGCGGACCACAAAGTGTTAAAATCACTGAGAGACCACCTGGTCACTGAGCACCTGGCTCCTGGTCCCTAATCTCATCCTGGCAAATGGAAAAAACAATTCTGCTACAAAACTGAATCTAAAATAGAGACTAAGGGCCACAGTC
Source organism: Scalopus aquaticus (assembly GCA_004024925.1). Classification (NCBI taxonomy): domain Eukaryota; kingdom Metazoa; phylum Chordata; class Mammalia; order Eulipotyphla; family Talpidae; genus Scalopus; species Scalopus aquaticus. The sequence goes on from PVIJ01015374.1 coordinate 4,015, forward strand.
AGGACTTGTAGAGCTTTTCTGACCTAAATAGGTGAGTTTAGTGTAACTCTGGAGTCAATGCTGGCACCTGAATATGTGGCTTAATTCCTTATTGTTAGACCTAGTTCCGAAAGCAGACACTATTCAGATAAAATATTTGTGTAAAACTGATTACTTTCATTCTAGTGAAAAGACATGGATTCCAGTTTCAAATGGTGGCATAAACAATACACTCCCAGCAACCCTGCCCCCATCAACCCTTCCTAAGGCCTCAAATTATCTAAAGAACTAAAGTATTAAGGTACAAAAAGTAGTAAACCTGTAACAACAAAAAAGAAAGTGTCCCTAGTGGAAAGGGTTTTATTTATTAAATTTCCAAGAATCAGAAATTTGAGTTGACAGGGATTTAAAAGGGGAGCAGCATCATGGAAAGTGCCCAGGACGGGGGTTAACTGGTTAGAGAGAAGCAGCAGGAGGGGAGCTCAGGCCACAGGAGTCATGGAAAGCAGAGTGCAGTTCGGTCCACCCACGTGAAACAACTGCCCCCCTCCCAGGCCCCTAGAGCCCCTCGACTCCCCCTCAGATTAGTGCAGGGAGTCAGCATTTATCTTCAACCCAAACCAACTGGCTCTCTCCTTGGGAAAATGAAAAGGCCTCCTCATTCTGGCATCCAGGAGCCTGCTGCCTCACAGCCCGCCCCAGACTCTTCCTCTAGCCCAAGCTGTCCTTCAGCCTGCGTCTTCTCACCACAGCTTTTCTTCTTGAGTAATACTGACCTACAGTTTTTACTGGTGTGGCTGGGATATTAAAAGAGACTGCAAGTGTCAGTTGGGACTTTTAATTATTCCCAAGTCAACCCATTTTCCTTACTGATAAGATTCAGAAAAGGAATGGGAAAAAAGTGGGGGAGGGGAGGAAGGTATAAAAAAATAGAGAGCGCCACACCCACAGAAGCTTCTTACAGGAATGAACTACAAGGAAGCACCAGTAGCAATCTCAAGGAACCAGAAGAATGTGGCTTAATCTTTATCCCACATGTCACCTCTGCAACCAGCAAAGAAAGAAAATTGTAGTGGGCTCTCTTTTTAAAGAAAACAGAACTGTGGCTTATATTATGGAAAAATTTGTTTGCCTGATAAGGAAGACACACACAAAAATAGAGCTGTGTTATGATGGTGGGACTAAGCATACCTCTCCTGTTTAAAATTTCCATTTTATGAAACATCTTCATAACAATAAAGATGAACCAAAATAAAAAAGCCAAAGATCTTCATAACTGAGTGATACAAAAATGAGAACGTCTTCATTCATTCAGCACCTGGAAAGTGCCAATTACTTTTACTGGGAATACAAAATATCTTTAAGAGATGCATGTTCTAATGACATAAACATGAAAACAGATAAATTCTAAGACTATTTAAGTGTTTGTACTAGTGCTATGCCCTACAAAGAAAATCCAGCTCAATTTAGTTCAAGTAACAAGAGAGAATTAACTAGAAAGATACTGGAGTAACTAATAGAAGTCCCAGAACTACAGCAATCAGGATCACATCCTTCCAAGTCCACTACCAGCCTCAATCTGAAAATCCCAGGAAATTTCACCTGACTGGCCTGGCCTGGGTTACTTGCCAGTCCCCTGGAAAAATCTCTGGAGCCAAAAGTGCAAGGGTTTCATCAGAAAAAGGGGAGGGGAAAGCACGGGAGGGGGTAAATGGCAAGATCAAGGCACAGGAGGGATCCTCATTCTGATATCCAATAAAAGGATATCAATACTAGTTATGAAAACTGTCCTATGGGAGTACAAAGAGGCTATTACACTAATTAAGGGGATTAAAAGATGTATGGCAGCTTGTCAGATGGAAAAGTGGAGAAAAACAGTTCAAAGAGATAGCAGGAGGAGTTAGTTATCTGTAGATAGCAGGGATTTAATGTGCCCGTGAAGGTGGAGTGGATTGTTAGGGAATCCTGTAGATCATTTAGTTTTGTTTTGTTGTTGTTGTTTAATAAGATAACAGAGGACACAGGAAAACCGGTTGTAAAGTTGTTGCAGGAGTCATTTTGATAGGTATGAGAGAGCAGGAAATGACGTGAAGAGGAAAGGTTCAAGAGCCCTTAGCGCGAACTTGTCTGAAAAGTTCCTTCTCTCTTTTTTACAACATATGCAGTCACAATAACAAACCTTACATTTCAGTATTACATTAACCAACCAATTATAATTCTTGCAAAAATAAGACTGAGTTTAAGAGATTTTAAATAACAAGACAAAATTTTCTGCCAAATGATCTTTCAAAATAGAGACACTTAATATAGGAAATTCAATGGCACCACATAAAGGTTCAAAACAGCAAGGCTTATTTTAACTTTGATGCGTAAACCAAATAATCACCCGTTACCAGCATTCTAAATAGGTTTCCAAGCAATCCAAAGTATTCCTCCCAAGTGCATTTCATCTTTTCAGTTCCCTTCTAGTGTTCTGAATTCTTTGGCTTAGCTGCTGGCTATAAATAGAACATTGGGTGATTTGTTTCAACTATGTTCCCTCCCTCAAACACCGAGGGACACACACACACACACACACACACACACACACACTCTGCACCAAATCTGAAAAGTACCTATTTTTTATTCTTTAATTTCCTCTAAGGTATTCTTTGCTTTCATGAGGGTCAGTATTAGATGATATAAATGATTACCTACCTGCATATTCATAGAACCACTCTAAGCACCTCTTACTTGAAAAGGCTTCTTCTTCAGTCTTTATTCTAGTTGAATCATATTTTCTATACATGCTAGAAATTGAAAAAGCAGTTTTAAGTTATTTAAAGATGCTCAGTTCTTTTTAAAGAACAGATTTTTTTTCTTTTACCCAAACCTGACATCTATTCAATCACTATCTCAAGTATAGTTTAAATATTTTACTTCCTGCATTTGGAAACTTCAGCTTTTAAAACTACAGTTTGAAGCACAGTCATGCCCAATATAGAATGAAATGGTAAGCATATAATACAGCTTTTTCTCTGATTAGCAAACTGTTAAGAATGGAATAAAACAGGTATTGATTGATAGACTATCTCCTACTTCAGTATCCAGAACTATCTACAGAAAGACAGTGAGCTACAGCAAGAAATGCTTAAAGTACTTTCCTCAATCAATGACCCTAGAACTTATTTATGCCTCTGCATTAAGTTCTCCTGACTTCTGTGTCTTATCAGTCAGGCAGGACAAAGAGCACAGTCTAAGGAAGGACATGTCAATATTAGTCACCTCGAGGAAACATTAAACAAAAAGAAACATCAAATCATGTCCCAGTCTCCAGGAGTAAGGATGACAAGAGAAAATTCCTTGGATGGTTTCTTAATGAGTACAACCGTAAAGAGCTTAGGAGAGAGCAGTATAGAGAACCCCTACAACTGAGTGGAAACACCCAGAGGAACGAAAACTAACAGGAAACAACACAGCAACCTCCTCCTGCAATGCCAGGAGCCTCCACACTAATTCCTGATTTCCTGATAACCCAGGACTGAAGACCAAGATGTTCCCTACTTGGGAAGGCAAGAAGAAGCAATTTGTTTCAAACAGTGACACTGATATACAGTTTATAAAGTACAGAAATGTTTACCCCTTATTCATATATAAGCTGTCATTAAATAAACGTGTATAACCGACTGTTATTTACATAAAAAATATACAAATCATATGTAATTCTTTTCTAATGAGCATTTACTCATGACCTCAATTTCACCAGAATATCTGTATATAATCTCTGACTAAAGATTCTGGGTTCCAATACCAAAAAATACAATAATATGGTTATAGGTGTTAAATTACTGAAACTATAAACCACCACTTTTATATTTATTCTCTAAAAGGTAGTCAGTCATATCACCTAAGAACTAAGGTGGACACTGCCCAAGCGGTCAAACAGGTTTGTTCCAATGCAGGACTCAGACATTCCTAGCTCAGCTCAAAGTCTATAACTGATCAACAATCTGAAGACCTACATAAGACTGTAAGGTTTTACCTGCTTATGAAAATCTACATAAAAAGGAATAATGAGTACCACTCAGCAAATAAATGAAATGCTTATACGTACTACCATATGAATAAACCTCAAAAACATAAGTGAAAGGAGCAAGACACAGCAGGAATATTTATATGTAATCTCCAGACAAGGCAAATCTCTAGAAACAGAAATGGCTCTGTGGATGCCCTGGGACTGCGGGTGGAAACAGAAGGTGACTGTGAATGGGCATTAAGGACTAGGGTGACACAAATCCTCTAAAACTGGTTTGTAGCCATGGATGCACAACTCTGAAAATTTAGCCAAAATCACTGAATTGTACACTGAAATTATACAAATTATGGCATGTAACTAAAGTTAAAAGAAAAAAACCAATGACGAAACTCATATAATGCTAAAGGATCCCTAATTCCTTGGGTGATCTCTAAAGTGCTATCAATAAGGGTACACTTTTCTGCAACTCCACTAACCAGTTTTTAAACTGGCTTTATCATATACTTAGAATCAGACTGTGGTGAAAAATACAAAGTGCTATAGACAGTCACAAAAAGCTAAATGACTATTAGAATTTAATAATTCACTGAAAAAACATCTAATTACCTAAAGATTGTCAAGTAAACCTGAAAGCTAAAAAAAATCGCTGGTCTAGGGCCTCCCCGGTGGCGCAGCGGTTAAGCGCTGCGCTGTGGAGCTGTTGGCAGCTGCGACGCGAGTTCGACGCCCGGCCAGGGAGAGTCCCACATGGCGCGGCAGACTTCTCCTGCTTTGCCCACTGCTCCCCTCAGCAGTGTATTTCTGGTCTGCCTGTTCTGCTCCCCGCTCTGTCTCTGGTGAACCCTCTCGCCGCCCCACGCCTCTGGCCTGTACCCCAGCTTGTATGTATAAATTGAAAAAAAAAAATCACTGGTCTAAATACTGCTCGTAGTTATCTTCTAGACCACTACTATTTTCTTTTAGATAATATTTTCTGCTCATCTGAGATAGAACAGTGACATTATTTTACAGCCCATCTCTCTATCCTTCTGGGCTGTAGAAAATGAAGTATTTCAGCAAGCAAGAACAGAAAAATCTAATCTAATCTCTTTGATTTATAGATGTGGAAGTCCAGGCCCATCAGTAAAGTGACCTACATAGTTTCTGTCTTCGGGAAGATGGAAAAAGGCAGAAAAGATGAAAACGCCAATGCTTGTTCGATTTTTTTTTTTCTTTCAGGTTGAAAGAAAAAAATGACATTAAAATCAGGGTGAAACAGTAAAGATGTCTAAAATAAACAAGTCTAACAGATCTTTGAAGATGACAAAATTAACAGTTCACTTGTCTGAAAGAGACGGGGGTTAAACAGTCTTGATTTTCACAGTTTCTAACAAATTATCATTCTTCTGAGAATGACCCTCGGCTCAGCTAATGTCTCAGGCAGGTTGAGCATATTCAGGACAGGAAGCTCTCTGCAGCAAAGGACTCGGGCCCTTTGCAAAGGCAACTACGGAACTCCTATGGTGGTATTTAGTGCGTAAGACCCTCTCACAGGACAGATATACACCAGTCTGTGGCCAAAACAGGCACAGATAATAAGCCCTTGAAAGAAACTCTATACCAGTTCTGGCAGATCATTGTACTAAGACGAAACTTGAATTTCGAAGAACTCTTAGTTTTTTTTAAATAAACCTACACCTAAAGTAAAATCACGAAATAATTACACATTGGAAGGTTACCTGGCAGAACCAGAGTACTATTCCAGTTGGCATTTGTACACTTAAAAGACCCACACTGGGTTTGGGAGGATGGTGCATCTCTGACATGGATGTCATCAATTCTGACCGCGCATCTCCGTGACATACCTGTCATGTCTACTCTTCTTGGCGGATAAATCGTCCCCAGAAGCAGGTCTTCTCTTTTTCCTTGGCGGCATCACTTTACTAAAGCAGTCCGAAGAACTGCAGGACCGCAGACTTCCTACAGAAAGAGCACGCCAGGGCACAGAATTAAGGTATTGCAACACTTTATAACTAGGTCTTATAAGGACATCACCTCTCAGATACAAACTTTCATGACTTGTAGCATAAAGAATTAGTGTTGTCTGTAAATACTACGAGGTAAAAAAATAGCTTTTAGTTCCTCTTTGAGCAAATGTTACAGTAAAAAAATAAACCTTACAATGACAAAATTAAACTAATATTTCCCTCCCAAATCATACCAAATGTTATTACAACTTAAATTTACTCTCCAAAAATAATGATATAAATTATCTAAATTTCAGCTTTTCTTACATGTCAATGGGAACCTTCAAAAGGAAATGTCCTGCTATCTCATTTATGATTTCATTAGGCAAGTCTAAAATACATACAAACACATCAATCCCAACACTTTTAAATTTCAAGGTATATCTGGTTTAAAAAAACCAGGATTTGGATTTGAGGGCAGAAGTCTGACATGATGTTGACCATAATAATTTTTTAGTTTGTTTCTGCTACTTGAATAAGATTCCTTCAACCCTCAATTTGGTTTTCAGAACAATTACCATGGCTGGATATGAAAATGCAGAAATTAACAGTTAACTGAGCACTCAGTGAGACCTTACTGCAAGCCAGGCCCTGTTCCAACATTGGCATGTGTTCACCTACTTAACCTCCTAACAAGCTTATGAAAAAAGAACCACCATTATTGCCTCCTATGCAGATGAAAAATGGAAGCTGAGAGAGGTTAGGTAAGCGGCAAAATTGGGATTCAAACCCAGTCTCACTTAAACTGTCTAAAATCATTATAAATTACAAGACAATTAAAAGATAATTAAAATACTCCACATCTTGGCACAGGCGCTATTAGATATAAGATGGCATTTGGTTCCCACAAGAACCCTGAATGACAGCAGGGCAGAGATAATTATCTCTACCTAATAGGTGGGGAAAACAGATCTTAGACATTTGGATGACTTCACAAGGTCTCAGAAGTGTTAAGTGCTACCTTCTGGACCCCATATCTCTCCTCTTTCTAGTGGCCCCTTGCCAGAAGGCCTGGGCTTCTCAGTGAGCCACAGGGACAAGAGAGAGCACAGAGTGCAGGAGTTTGAGTGATCTACATTCAATAAATGTACTCCAGCTTTTCATTTAACTATTGTGGCTTGATCACTACCCTATTCTGGTTATCAATTGAAAAATGAGAACTGTGATATCTACCAATCAGGATTTTTTGAGGGAAAAAATCCATTCAATCAGTGCTTGGTGCCAAGTACTGTGGGCAGCTGGACATTGGGAATATAAAGAAACACTGTCTGAGAGTCACAATGGAGGAATACTGGCACTCCTCACAACAGCCCTGGAGGTAGGCATTGTCAGCAGCCCATTTTTCAAGTGAAGAAAGCAAAGAGAAAGAGTAGCCGACCCCGGGAAAGCAGGGCATGAAGTCACGGTCAGCCGTATGGGGCCATCTTTCAGAAAGGAATGATGTCTGTTCAGCTCCCTGATGCCCACTGCAGTTCGGGCACTCACTGGTTCCCTGGTCCTCTCACCCCCTCAGGAAGGCTGAGTCAAACTAATCCCCCAGCAAAGTTACAAAAGACTACACTGCACAGCTCTGCAGGAAGAAACTTAGAACCCATGACAATGAAGAGTCCCAGGCTACATGAAGAACAATTTTTTTAATGTTGAGGATAACAAGCTTACTTACAATAAAATTTGCTAACATGAACTAAATCAACAAAATACACAGAGGTCACCCAACTCCAGACTGTTTACGCTGAACCTGCTCCCTCTCTCCGCAGGGATCCTACCTGAGCAAGAGCACCAACTCAGTTTTAAAGGACCTTACAAAGGTGTTGGTTTTGCAGGGCCGTGTTTGGTTCAACTGTGTATATACCGCAGCTAACACAGTATCTCAGTCCGGTAGTAAGATAGATGTATTACTGAGACTGCAGCAGTAGATTCTCAGTAAGTACTTGTTGAATAAATACGATCCTAAAACATGCAAAAATAAAATACTGCTAAAAAAAAATACACCTAAGTCATTTCAGATTTTTTTCCCATCTGTCAGTGAAACTAGACTGTTTCGCGGTAGGTAAGATTTTTTTTTAAACACAAATATTCCAGAATGTTTACTTCTTAAGGTAACTCTGTAATTTTTTTATCTTAAATCTAAAAGAATGTTTTATAAATGTATAGCTATAGTCTTAACTTAGACTTTACTAGCTCAACATTTTCATCACTTAATCTTCAATTAACCTAAACTACCTTTAAAATAATAAAAAATTGCAAGCAAATAACAAATAAGGAAGCTATGGAATGTTTATGTTTCAAAAGAATAAGCTTTTTGAATGACTTAAAAATATCTACATGAGGGGCCTCCCTATAGGTGCAGCAGTTAAGTGCTGCATTGTGGAGCTGTCGAGCAGTGGCAAAGGGAGTTCGAGACCTGGAGATTCCCACATGGTGCGACAGACCTCTCCTGCCTCGCCTGCTACTCCCCTCAGCAGTATATTTCTGTCGATCTGCCTGTTCTGCTCCCCACTGTGTCTCTGGTGAACCCTCTCACTGCTCCACACCTCTGGCCTGTACCCCAGCTTGCATGCAAAAATAAATAAATCTTTAAATAAAATATAAATAAAAATAAATAAATCTTAAAAAAAAAAGAAAAATATCTACATGAGTACAGACAACCTAATACTGCAGGTAGAGGCAAAAAAAAAAAAACAACAAAACTACTAAGACTGATATTTTAATAAACCATTAAAAACTGCAAAGCACTTTTAAAATTACCTTATATCCAAATCTAAACGATGTTATTACTGCCTCAATTAGATTTAAAAAAATGGCCAATAAAATTGAGCATCTGAAAGTTCCTAGATCAGTAAGAATGTAACAAATAAAAGGAACTTCCTAACAAATTTTAAGAAACCCAGAAGTTCATTTAAAATGATTGGCAGTGCATGTTTTATTCTTTGCCAAGTACCCAAGCAAAATCTTAAAAAAGATCTTAAGAATCCCTTTTAAATCTCATTAAAAATGTTTACCAGATATATATATGAAAGAGTCAAAATCTTTCTATAACATAAAAGGAAGAAGGGGAAGAGGAGAACAATCTCAACAAGTAATCCCAAACTACAATTCATACTCCATATTATCTTTTTATAAGTTATTTTTATTTTTTAATTGTTATTTATATCTTTTACATTATTGTATAATCCCCATAGGTTACCCACTACCGATTCACCCATGAACCGTCACCATAGTCCCTTGTGCTCTTTTCTCCCACGTTTTGAGCCCTTATCCTCCCCCTCTCATGGGATGTCTCTCTCTTATTTGGTTCCCCTATATTCCTGCTATAAGTGAAACCATTCAATATTTTTCTCTTTCTTTCTGGCTTATTTTGCTGAACATGATCCCTTCTAGCTCCATCCATGTTGCTGCGAATTGCATGTGTTTATCTTTTTTGAATGCTGAGTAGTATTCCGTTGTGTATATGTACCACATCTTCTTGATCCAATCATCCATCTTTGGGCATCTGGGTTGTTTCCATATCTTAGCTATTGTGAACAGTATTATCTTGACTGCTATTCTGGTGGTCAGTCTAAATATTCAGATGGACAGGAAGTCTACAATCAATTCTCCTCTATCATTTGAAGCTCTTTCTTGATTCTATTTTATGTGATCCTTATGCAGGCAACACATCTTAGTTTTACAAAGGGCTGTAATTTGAGTTCAGGTTCACTTCCTTTGGGTTTAGTGTTTAAAGAAAACAAATTAAACATTCTATTAACTGACCATACTTTCAAATAACTCACACAGTCAATGAATATAGCCATTCTTCTCTCATTAAATAAGTAGAAATACTGCTAACATTTTCCAACACATCTCATTATTTAGTCCTAGACTATAAATTTTAAAGAGGAACTTGAGTTCATCTAGATTAGACCAAAGGCCCTTTAATGTTTATCCAGCTTGCTGTTTGGATGACAATTTAACTGAGCATTTTATTCTTAATAAATGGTATCTAAGTAGATACACTACTGCCTCTTTTTTTTTAAATCTTTTCACTTGTGAGCCTCAAGTAAAGAAAAAAAAAATTCTGATCAGAATTCATTTTCTGTAAGATGTTAAATTATGTAACCAATTTCCATCCCAACCCCAACAAGGTCAATACAATTAGAGAATTTTTCTGACTTTTCCAAACTTAGTACAAACGTATGCTGCAATACAAAAATCTCACCACCTAATTTTTCATTTTAGTGAACTTGTTGTATCATTACCTTGTTTCACTTAATAAGATTTTACATGATTCATTCTGCTACTTCAGTACTTTCATATAGGTATTCCACCTCACTTTTCACTGCATAAGTGATTTCACATTGATAAACAGATTGCATTTTAAGACTTCTTATGAATGCCTAACGTTTAATTTCATTTTCCTGAACAGATCACTGACCTATTTTCTTGCTTGAGTGAAACAATTAGTAAGTATATGCCCAATTTCCATCCTACTGTTTAAGACAAAAAAATTTTTCTTCCCTTTTACCTAATAATATTGACTTCTGATATCTATCATCTTCCTTATTCATTTTTCTGGTGCTCTTTGTTCAGCTTTTTAAAATTCAGTCCCTATATTTTGTGCTATTTCTCTACATTCAGTGTTCTCTTTATCTCTCTCTCTCTCTCTCATACATACTCACTGGAAGATTGGGAGCATCAAAGCTGGAAGACATGAACATCTTCTACCCATAGGTTTGGTTATTCTATATAGTTTTTATAGATAATGCTCAAAGTACAGTGGGTCAAGAGATTCAAGAACACCACAGTATATTCTCAGATCTGCAAACATTGTAAGATTTTATGTCATTTGATTTTACTATATACTCTGTCAGGTACAATCTTCACAAGTGATGCTATAACTGATGGGAAGTGCTAAATGAAATGGACTACACTTAAAAAGTTACTGATGCTAATTAACACTGAGTAATATGTGGCAACAGCAACATGCCAACATGTCATTTACTAACCTTCAGATATAACCACTGTCCCCAAGGGTGAAAAAGGAGGTATGAGATCAAATATACTTTCCACTTTCATTTTCCTTAATTATAGCTCACAGTTATTAAATTGACACATTCAGGTTAAATATCGAGATGTGGAAACTACTATGGTAACAATACTCATTTAAACCCAAAATTCAAAGTTAACTATATAATGCACAAGAAACAGAACTTAAAGATCTTACTACCTTAGCTAAAGGAAAGACAACCTAAAGACTTTAAAAACATAAAATCCAGTTTTAAAAATCAAAACTTCACTTTTATTTTTTTATTTTTACACTAACTCTTAAGTTTAAAAAAATCTTCAAAGTACACCAACATATTGTTCCAATATAGGAGAGAAAAGTGTCCTTTTTCTTAACTCTTAAAACTGATCCTGATCTGAAATTTCATTTCAGCATTATTGACAGCAGGATAAAGTTAAAACATATTTAAATGGACATCAAATGTATATCAATGTATATCTATCCATTAAATAGAAAATTATACAGACATTAAAATATAAAGCAGAAGCTTTATAGATGTGCTACTATAAAAGATATCTGAGTAACAAAATAAGAGGTACACACAAATATATACTTGGATTTGGTGGAAAATGTATCATCATCATCATCATCACCATCTGGGAAACAAATACAAGAATATAAGCATATCTCAGGAGAACAAATGTGGAGGGTGAGGTACTAAAACGGGACAGAAACCTTCACTTTGTTTTATACTTTTTCAACAATTCTTTTAAAACCACTTTCAAAATTATTGATTTTGAGTTGATCTGTATTTAATGACAAGAAAGGTCAGGTAAAGGGACCCTCTATGGCTTGGTCTTCTAGAACATTCCTGGCATGGTCTCAGCTCCCTTTTCTAACTCCTTCCCTTGAGAGCAGGAAAGCTGAGCTTACTGGTGGATCCAGGGAGAAGGAACTGAGGAGAGGAGCCTACCCCTTCCCAACATGCTTTAAGATATGGCTGTCAACAGAAGCTTATACCCTTCCAATGTCTTAAGTCACAGGACTAAAAGGAAGTCAAGAGAGTGTGATGGCCTGACCTGATCTAGTCATGGTAATGACTGGATGTAAGCGTAATTGAGGGAAAATATTGGAAAGCCTGTGCATTCTTGCCACACATTTGTGTTAGTTCTTTTTTGTGCCTAATTTTCAAATGATTCAAAACCAATTTGGAGGGGAGGATGAGGAGAGTTCTAAGTCCCAACAACCTCCAATATATACCATTAAATGAAAAAAGACAAATGCTGTATATCATGTATATACAGCATTTGTATATATCATGTATATACAGCATGTATCATTGAGTATAATCTCAATGATGCTGAATGAAAAAACCTTCTATAAAAACACATGCATAACGACGTCTGAAAGAACAAATTAAACAGTATACTGAGTGGATTGGGAGACATGAAGGAAAACTGTCACTTTTTCCTTCACTTCTGTGTTATTCAAAATTCTGCAACAAGCATATATTCACATATTACTATGGTAAATTCCAAAAAAACAATTTTATTATGCTTTATAAAATTTAATGATATATAAATTTAATACTTTAAAATATATTTTCAAAATATTAAAATATATAATTTCTCCTGGAAGTTTTAGAACTATTGAGCAAATGCAAGTTTCTGAACTTTCTATCAACAGTTTAGAGTAGTGGTTCTCAAAGTGTGGTCTCTCCACCACGAATATCAGCACCATCTGGGAACCTGCTGGGAATGCAAACTCCAGGGTCCCTCCCCAAATCTCGAATCAGAGTCAAATTTAGAATCAGAAACTACTTGAGTAGGGCCCAGCAATCTGTTATAACAAGTCCTCCCCAGGTGATAACTGCTAGGTAAATTTTGAGAGTCACAAGATTAGAGACTCGTTTACAATAATCAATTTTCCCATTCAAAAATCCCCAGAACCTATACAACACACACACACACACACACACACACACACACACACACACACCCTTAGTTAACTACCGAATCATTTTTCATATCAATTCAACAAGCATTTATGGAATACCGTTCAAACTGCATTCTTTTTTTTTTTTAAGATTTATTTATTTATGCATACAAGCTGGGGTACAGTCCAGAGGCGTGGGGCGGCAAGAGGGTTCACCAGAGACAGAGTGGGGAGCAGCACAGGCAGATAGATGGAAATACACTGCTGAGGGGAGCAGCGGGCAAGGCAGGAGAGGTCTGACGGCGCCATGTGGGAATCTCCCCAGCCGGGCTTCGAATTCGCATCCCCGCTGCTGACAGCTCCGCAAGCACAGCGCTTAACCGCTGTGCCACCCGGGAGGCCCTCAAAATGCATTCTTATAGTACAATTTTAATATAAACTAAAATACTTCAGTAGCAAAGCAGTATCTTGAAACCACAATGGAGAATCCCTAGCCCCTTTAAAGGGATTAAAGTATGCTGTCGTCACCCAGCGCCCCTAGAAGAGATTTCATACACGGCTGCCTTCTCAACAACCTGAGAAACACCCTCAGCCAAGTAACTACTTATTAGCGGAGTGTATTACAGCAACACACAGCATGCTCAGCTAGTATTTCTCCTTCAAAACTTTATATGAGGAAGTTTATTTAAAATTAAGTAGTGTTAACATCATAGATACCTGTTTGGTGATCGTCTTGGCTGACGTCTTCTGTTAAATTCTTAAAAAAAAAAAAATGCTCATTATTACTAAAAAAAATCACATATCATACAGCAAGTTTTAAAATTTAGTATTTTTATAACTAGTTGATATCTTAATATCTCTCATCTAAATTTTTATCAAATACACTTAAAACAATTACTTTAAACAGTTAGTAGTTTTGTTATTAAAGGATTGACTTACTAGCTTATTAAGGGTGTGGTAGATCTTATGAATATTTGCCAGTGTTGAGAGATGAGAGTTCAGCTGAAAGTCTTTAAAAGAAGAAGGGGGAAATTTCAGTATCAATTATTTCCCATACTGCAAAAAGACTAAAAAAAAGCTCAGAAGTGAAGATAAACAAATGTTTTGATACAACTGAATACTAGCTCCATCAATTTGGTACTTAGCCAATAAAAAATAAAACAGGCAGCCACTAATCTATCTCCTAGAAATAAAGTTAATAAAGTTAAATTCTGATAATGTCTGATAAAAATGTTAAATTCCCAACCAAATGGTAAAGCTCATGGAAGTTTGAATTCGTAGGCAAAAGAAAAATTCTTCAGTCGCTGTAAAAACCTACCAGCAATGAATTTGAACTTAAAACAATCAGTAATGTTAGCAAATTAACAAATCAAACAAAAAGATAGATCTCAAATGAAATCTGTTCGCTTTCTCTTTCCTTTTCTCTTTCCCAGAATTATTACTAAGGATACCAAGCCCTTGGGGAAAAAATGATAGGAGAGCATCTCAACGGTTTGGCCTTTCTCACAATATATTTATTTTATTGGCTCTTAGACGAGAGAGGGAAAACAGAGTCAAGCCCCTCCCCCTCCATTAAACAAACAGACAAATCAAAGAACTGCCCTGGCAAGCTCTCAGTCTGAGGGGCCAGAGCCCTTGAAGGAGTCTACAGTTACTTACACTGCAGCATTAACGTGGGCCACAGAAGCAGAAACACATAAGCAGAAAAACCACACTTATAAAGAAACATGTCCAAATCTAAGAATGTATCGGTACCATTTATTTCTAGTAAGTTTAGATATGCACACTAAATCATACACACAAAACGAATTAAGTTGTTCCATGTCAGAATCCTGTACAATAAAAAACTTTACATAAACCTGTTAGGTTCTTTAATCTCTAATTTCAAATGTTTTATAAAGTTAAATTTGCTTGCATATGTATTAGGCTATGTACATATGCGCTAAAAGTCTGAATAATTTCATAACGGAATAAAAATGAGTCAATGTATTTTCATAAAACATCAGGATTTACATCAATTCCTATTTTTACTATCATAAAAGTTAGTCTTAAAGTAACCTTGAAAAAATAATGCAACTCTCCAAGTTACTCCATTCTGACAAAAAAGGAAAAAAAATTCCCTCCACTGGAACATTTCACTTGGGCCATTGATGGAACAGATGGCAAAAGAGACCCAAAGTGTAGGCTCTATAATAGAAGTTGTCTGTGCTGGGGGACTCTCAGGGCTGCTACTCTGAATCTGGAAAGCAAGCTGACTTCTCTGCCAGTTTTTAGAAAGCTTAACTTTCTTTTCTAAATCGTGCCAGGGATCCAGTTCTGGGCTGGCTTGCAGCGGAGTCACCGACATTCAATGCTATTGACAGGAGCAGCAGGCCCCACACAGACCCAGTGGCAACCAATGATGGGACACCAGTGTCAAACATAGACATGGTTTAAAGAACCAGAGTTTTTGGCTGAGAGACAACCGGGGCAGGGTCTCAGGCTCTCAATGAGCCTCAAATTTAGACAAGCATTAATTTTTTGGTATCAGAATGGTTTAGTCCTACACCTTACTTAGGTAGATGACGTCATAATGCAGCACAGAATATTGATTGTCCATCTTAATTAGTACAACTGCACAGAGAAGGCTTAGAAAAATATGGGGGGGAGGGGCGTGACTGTACTTGTGGCTGTTTACTTATGTTTCCATTCAATAAACATGATCGAGGGCTCTAAAGCTAGAAGTAATAGCCTGACCTGAAAGAGGTTTTAGGGAGCTTAAACATATGCCATTCCTTTAACCACTCCCCAATATCCCCACCACCACGTCATAACCCCATTTTGTACTCAAATTGAAAATAGGAAGACAAACGATATATTCCATTATCATCTTTAAATATAAATTAAACTGCCTTTAAGAAAACTTAAAGGGTCTAGAGTCTCTCTTTTCACTGAGGCCAAACAGGAGGTAAGAGAAGGGGCCATGCCAAAGATCATTCAAGCAAATGAGGTCTCCAGACTCCCTTTATGCTTTTTTCACCACCCTGATGTTAATTCAATTGTCAAAATTCACATGAGAGCATCTAAACAAATGAAAACTACTATATTCTCTCTCTCTCTCTCAACTCTTTACAACCTCTCTCTAGAGGTCTAATAGCTGTTTTGAATCTCAGGTCTACAGTTATTTAACCTAACTCTCAGTGTCCTCATCTGTAAAATGAGATTACAATGCCTACACTTTCACTAACAATCCGATAAGGCTTAACAAAAGATAACAATTATCATTATATTCTCATAAACCATTTTCCTCCTCACCACACAGTGATGTCTACTTTCTCTGGATCCAAGTCAAGCCCCACATCAAGACCCAAAAGTTGGAGCTCCCTCCGTGATTGAAGCAGATGGTGTATACAGCTCTGCAGCCTATGATGGCCTTGCTATATTCTTACACCACCAACTGATGTTCATAAATGACAGTCAAAGATAATCTCAACACAGTAAGAAAAACATACCAGAGTGTTTAAAACCATATTCTATGTATGAAGCTTTTCTTTACAATGAGAAAAATAAGATTCATTCCACAAACCACAATGTCCATATCCATATACACCACCACCTTTTCTTTAGTTTCACTAAGAAGCCAAAGAGGAGACACAAATTCAAGGGGGAAAGACCAAAATGGCATTAATAGATAAATCCACAAAGGTTAGCACATACTGAGTTTATGGTTCATCTGTTCAGTGCTCAGGGCAAGTAATAGACCTTAAAATCTAAAATAGATTTCACATCCTTAAGGAAAAGATGTTAAGGGTAAAGATCAAATGCTTTACAAAGAACATATTTAGGAAAGCACTAACTGATGCATAAAAATCTCCTTCTGCTCCTATTTCATTCCAAAGGATAATGTGAGGTTAAGGCAACTTTACTGCATAATCAAATGGTTCTCCACAGTAAAGCAGTGGCAAGGTTTGACGTTCCTGTGTGACAATGCAAACCCTGTATTCTACATTAAAAGCAAGAAATTGCTCTGCAAAAGGGCAGAGGATGGCTTGATAAATAACTTGTCTACAGTATCTTCCAGGTGTTCTTAAAACTATCAACAACAGTTATCTGTGCATAAAGTTATAGGGGAATGTTTGCTTGCTTTTTGGTAATTACCATTTGCTGTGACCCACATAATATTAAAAAAAAATAAAATAAATGCCCCCAAGGAGGATCAAAGTCCATTCCTCCAAACCATCCTTGGCAATGAGTCTCACAAGACAGACATAACTATTACAAATGAAAAACAATTATAGGTAAGTTCAGAAACTGACCAACAGCAAAAGAATCAAATTTAAAAATTAACAGACCTAGTAAGAGCTTATTTCCAAGAAGGGATCAGAAATAATTTAAGTCCATAAAAACTGAATCTTCCCTTTATACCATAAATAATCCTTTGTTAAATATAGTCAGGGGATGATTTCAATTGTAATAGCAACCAGAAGAATAACACATACAGAAAGAAGCAAACAGGTAACGTACAAATGAAGACACAATAAGAGTTTACTGAAAGGCATAAATGTAGTTATAGTTCTGGAATAGAAAGACCCAATATTGTATAGTAATCACGTCTTCCTTTACTAAATTAGAAATTAAATGCAATCAAATACCTATTTCTCCTTGCCTCCCAGATCCTCACCCCCAAAAAAGGTGGGGAAAAGTGAGGGAGTCAGGCAAGCTTGGCAAATTGATTCCAAAGTTCATCTGAAAGAACAAACATGCTAGTCTTGCCAAGAAATTGTTGAAAAAGAATGAGGAAGAACTTGCCCTATCAGATGCATACAATATACACAGTATAAAGCAGGTGAACTGTGTAGAAGGCCACATCGTAAATATTTTAGGCTTTGTAGATCACATGATCTCTATTGCAAGGACTTGCCATTGTAGCTCAAAAGCAGCCATAAACAACACATAAGCATGTGAGTGAAATTGTGTGACCATAGAACTTTATTAAAAAAAACTACAAAGTGGGTCACATCTCCCCCATGGGCTGTAGTTTGCCACTGCCTGATTGCTTTTTATTCACCTCCCTGATGTCAAAAGTACAGCAATTATAGCAGTATGGTAACATGTGCGAGAAGACAAATCTATGGAAAAGCACTGATAAACATATATACATATGATGTATATGTAAACACATATAAAATTAGTATAAGGTAAAACAGCACTTCAAATTAATAGGGAAGAGAAAATTATTATTCAGTGAATAGAGTAACAACTTGCTAACATGTGGAAAAGTTAAAATTCCAATTTCACCCAAAAATTACAGTTAAGAGGAAGATATTCAAGGCAAAAGAAAAGTCCTTGTCATGGGCTCAGGGTACACTCTTCACATTTCGTCAGGTTGCCATTTGCACATGACCATCTACAGAACCTTTGGCAGACTACAAATGGAATTCTTCATCACTCTTTATTGCCTTGCCAAGCTTTACTTTTCTTTTAAACATGTATTTGCTTGCCATCTTTCTTTCCCATCAGCTTCATGAAGGCCAGAAATTAGTCTCAATCACTGCTCTGGCCATAGAACACTAACTGGTGCATATTAGGTGCTCGATAAACACCAATGAAAGAATGAATGCAGATACATAGGCATGAAAGCTTAAATTCTCTGCGTTCAGGGCATTTCAAGTGCAGCCACACATTTTGATCTTCAAATGTGAGCAGCACCACGGTAAAGAGGAACCTCAAGGAACCTGTGACTCCTGCTTACCAGTTTAGACTTAATTTCCTAAGGATTTATATTTCCAACTGGGCCACCAGAGGGGACGCAAATGGAAAAAACAGCACATTCCAGCAGCATCTATTCTGCTCAATGATAACCCGGCTACAAGAATTTTACGTGGAAACAAAAACATGATCATGGCACAGAACTTTAAAGTAATTCCACCATACTGGGCTAAGCACTCAAGAACCTTTCCAGACCTCCGTCACAGCTGAACGCTGGTGGAGAAGTTTGAGCAGCACTGTTCTGGGTCACGTACCACAGATGTGGCTCAACCAGGAGTTTGTTTAAAGAAAAGTCACTCTAAGGCGAATGGCAAAGATGAAGGGTGACCTGGACTTTCATGAAGACTACTGGAAGTGATTGAAGTGGGCCTTAAGTTAGACACTGGTAGTAAAATGCAACAGAATAATCCTGAGTATAATGGGACTGCAGAATATCCACATTTAACTCACACAAATTCGATTTCATTCACTTAGCAAAAAAAGAAGAGGGACAGAAGAGAGAAAAATTCAGTTGTCCTAGTAACTGCCTTCCCTTCTACTAATGAGCAGGAGATGGGCAACATGAATCTAATATTCCTTCAATCTCTTTCACAACACTGTATGAGTTTAGTATTTAAAGAGATACATTTTTCATGGAAACATAGTCCATAAATGCAAGCCAGCTGCTTCAACTGGTGCTCAACTGAAGAGCCAGTGATCTGTTCCAATGCTGGAAAAAAGAACTGGCTGTGCTGGATTTATTCAAGACCATCTCTAACAAGCATCTTCCGAAAATATTTCCAGTGGTATTTTTAATACAAGTGATTTTCACCTTACAAATGGACTTTAAAACCTCTCTATAAAATTTACTGGAAAGAAACACCACTAAGATTGCATTCAGGAGACAAGAAAAAGAGCTTAACATTTCAGGTCCAATCCTCCTCATTACACTAGTTCAAGCAGGGTCAGATGGTGAGCCGTAGTTAAGCTGGGAATAAATCACATTTTCTTATTCCCAATCCAAAGCCTCCATTCTCACTTATTTCTAATCAGAACAAAAATGTCCATCTATCGTCATACTGCTTAAAGGAAAAAAAGCAGCAGCATTTCCCACCCAAATTAGTTAATAACCAAGCAAACAAACTTAAGAGTAATGCTAAAGAAAGATACTAAATGAAACATAAAACTATTTACCCACCCTTTCTTTTAAGAGAAGAAATACATACGCCATTGTTACCTCTATTTTAAGTACACTTGTTACAGGGCCGCCCAGATATAAAAGCAGGTCCTCACCCATGCACTTAAAATGGACTTATAAGAAGACTCAATTGCAGGCACACACAATAAAATTAATAAGGGGTTTATTTACAAAAGGTGGGGAAATTAAAAAAAACAGCTCAAGAAAAAAAATAAATTGGTGAATGCATCCTACCAGTTTCCCTGAGCTAGAATCCCAATGGTGCACCAAAACTGGGAGAACAGCCAAGAGCCCCCCAAAGCCCACATGTCTGGTTATATACCAAACATGGCTGCTTAACTCCACCCTCAGTTCCCAGCATCCTCCCTTCGGTGATAATGGCATTATGGGATTTGTAATCTTAGGTGTCTTGGATCTCTGTGGTCTGAGGTAGGGATGGGGTCCATAAAAACCTATCTGTGGAGTTTGTTCAGGCCATCTTCCTCCCCCCAAAACTCCCCACTTTCACTTTTTGTCACCATTTCTATGGCAATCAAGGTCAAATGTGTGGATGTTGGGGTACAGCCTCAGATGACAATTATCATCCAAAGTTAATAAAGTTTGTAGTATTGATTGTTTATCTGCCCAGTTTGTACAGTAGGAGTGGAAGATGGAGGCAATCAAGTTTGCCATTCAGGTAGGATCCTGCCGGTAAGAAGGTACAGAGCTCCTCCAATTTAAGAGGTCCACAGTGTTAAAGGGGTGATGCGACCAAAAATACCCAGCAGGCTGCCCATGTTTGGTCAAACCACCTATCGTCATTTGCCGCAGAGGGAACTGACCTACCTCAGGGCAACTTCTTTTTCCAAAGTGGGTAACCCTCCCCCATTTTGGTTCCTTTCTCAGAGAGCTTGGGGGGGGGGCCTTCAGAGCCTCAGATCTCCACAGGAGGGGCATTGTCATGCAGAGAATGATTGTGTTTAGGTGGGTTTAGGTCCTCTTCTAACTCTGGTCCCCCCACCCCCAACCCTCAAGGGAAGGGGAAGGTTTAGACCTTCTCTGTGCCATTAGTCTTGCCTCCACCATATCCAATTTATGGAGGGCATCTTGTATCTGGTCTTACATACTTTTAAAGGCCGAACCAAAAACAGTATGATTTTTGTTCCTGATAGCCTGTATCTGGTCTTGCATACTTTTAAAAGCCAAATCAAAAGCAGTAAGATTTTCATTTATTTTAATCTGTATCTGGTCCTGCAAACTTTTAAAAACTTAATCAACAACAATATAATTCTCGTTTCTTGTAATATGTATCTGGTCCTCTACAGTTCTAAAAACTGAATCAAAAGCAGTACAATTCTCACCCCTCATACACTTAATAGCTAAATTGAGAGCCTGAATTTGCTGTTGCACATTTTCAGCAGGTGAATTAGAAAGTCCTCCTCTTACAAAACCAAAAATGTAGCACATGACACTTAAACACATTATTACCAAAAAAACACCCAGAAGCACAGACTGTGGTCTGAGGTGGGGGTGAGGTCTGTAAAAACCTATCTGTGGAGTTTGTTCAGGCCATCCTTTTACCCCCAACACACTTATTCTGATCGCTAAAGATTCATAACTGTAGTTTACTATTCAGTAGGCCAATCTGAGCAATGTCCACAAGTAAATAAGCTTTTATTGTTGCACCTAAGTATAGATAAATACCAAATAAATGCTTTTTGATGACAATGAACTGATGGACTAAACCAGTAAATGATTAACTAAACCTTCTTGGGGGGCAGGGGCCAAGTTATTGCCCAAAAAGTGAAACAAAAGAACAACATTAAATATTATCAAAATCAGCATTCATCCTAAATGCTTTGAGGGCTGAACAAGCACACTGATGCAGCAGGGCAGGACTGGGCCACGCTCACTGGAACTCTATGGAGTCGCTCAGGTCTCTCCAAGCCAGGGCTATGTGGCCCACTTCCCTAAAATAAGAGTTTTACTCAGTGATATGGAAAAAGAAAAAAAAAAAAAAAAACTGTTGTTAAAGCCAAAGGTGTAATGTAGTTGAGACCCATTGTTTAGGTTTGCTTCTTTTCTCTAAGAGTTTTAGATTGAGAATGAGAATGTTAATGATGTTGAAGAAAGACCCCTACAACCTTCAGAGGACAGGTAATGATCTTTGATTTCAACCACTGGGATTTCAGATGTTACCTCAGCTTAAAAACCAAAAAAACACTACCACCCAAGTCCTCAAGTCCTTACAAGGCCCTACATGATCTGACCTAGGTCACCTCATTTCCCTTAGCCCAGCTGACTCCATTCTGCCACTCTTCCTGGAGTACTCCAGTGAGTTCCCACCTCAGTGTTTTGCACTTAAGATGCCCTCTGCCTCAGTGATTTCTGATGTTCACAAGACTTGACAACTGACTTCACCGAAATATCTACTCAAATATCACCTCCTCCTCAGCGAGGCCTCCTCTGAGCCCCCTATCCAAAGCAGCATCTCCACCCCCACCAGACTCAGATCTCTGCATGGCACTCATCACTTTCGGAAAGTTTTTAACAGTTTTATTGAGATATAATCCGCATTACAATTCACTCATTTAAAGTGCTCAAATCAGAGATTCATAGTCAGAGCCCATGACAACCAGCACTATCCAATTTTAAAATATTTTTACGGCCTCATTTGCAGTCACTCCCCATTTCTTACCCCTTAGAGCACTAGAAATATACTAACCCACTTCCTGACTCTACAGACTTGCCTACTGTGGACATTTTATGTCAGTGAACTCATACCATACCAGGTCTTTTGTCACCCTCACATCTTACTTGATATATTTTGATATTTAAAATGGGTTTCCATACTACAAAACCAGGAAAACCTAAAAGTTAGTTGTGCCCTCCATACTACATGCTCCTCAATGCCAGAAGCAAAAATTTCCTTATCTATAAAACAATTAGTAGCAGTGCCTGCCTCCTAAGGATACTTCAAGGATTAAATGAGCAGTGTGCTAAGGCAATAATGGTTCTTCAGCGATTTGCTTTGACTTTGGTTTTCAGTTTTGACCACTTCCTGATCTCCAGTTGAGGGCTTTTACAAGCTAACAATGGCACAGTGGTGTTTAATTCAGCAAATGTTTTAGCTGGGTGCTAGGCAAAAGCCTTGAGCAGTAACTGGTAATCGCTGGTAGCCATAATGGATTCTTGAAGATAACCTGAGTTTTTGCAAGGTCTGGATCAAAAAAATGGATTTTGTCTGAATCTAAAAGCGTTTGCTGCTGTGAATTTTTGTCTACACAATTTGTTTGGGGCATGTTTGCCATTTGAATTCTGGATTGTTTGATTGCTGGTGAAAGACAAGATTCTAAGATTCCGCTTCCTACTGAGGAAGGTCTGTTGTGAAAGCACTCTATGTGGTGCATGATGTAACTGTACCAGGTTTTCATACCTGTGTTGTTGCTGTTCCTCCCCCGGGTGGGGCAGGGAATCTGGAACACTCCCTTTTTCCTGGGGACCACTCTCTTACAGCACCACCTGAGGGTTGGCTAGGCAGTCACACAGTGGGCCAAACCTGCCAGTCACCTGGGGCACGCCTATGGCAGAGCTGCTACATGTTGAGCCCGCCCCTCCAAACTAAACCAGCTCACAATTAAGCTACTTAAAACCAATCCAAAAATAATAATAAAACCAATCCGCATCAGAATCACCTAGAGCACTTGAAAAAATATCAATGCCAGGAGCCCATCCAGATGCATTAAATGGAAGTGGGAGTGAGTGGGCCTGCCTTTCTCAAGCAGTGGGCAACTCTGAGGTGTAACCAGAGGGGAAGGTCCATTCCTACCCTCAGCTCATTCCACAACCTGCCAGTAGCCAGTCCCCTCTGGGAACAAATACAGCAAAGGCCACACAGGAATCCAACTCATTCACTTTTTCACTCATTCCACCAAGTGAAAAAGATTAAGATCCAGGGGGGAATTTATAAGGCTGAAAAGCCAGGCAAAAATGAAAAGCAGCAAAGGTGTTAATGTCATTCTCCATTTACAAAGCACAAAAACCAACAAGGTGAGCCACAGAAAGGGGAAAACTGATAAGGGATGGGAAGCGGGTCATGGTAGGTGACTCAGCGTTTTCGTGGAACACAAGATCCAAAGCTAAAACCCTCTAAGCAAGGCACTGCTGGTTTTTTCCTCCTAAGTCTCCCAGGACCCATAAAAGAGGCTGGGAGGAGAAACCATGTGCCCAGGAGAGGCCGTGTGCCACCTAGCACCCGTCATCAACAGAGTCTGTGCCTGCTGGAGTGATCGCAAAGCAGGCGGCCACTTCAGGACACCAGCTGGCGGTACTCCCAATGTGACAAGGTACAGAAGGCCCTACATTCATTCTCTTCACCACATCCTCCTAGTGAAGTGACAGTTCGGAGTAAAAATCATCCCTCAATCACACTGAGGTTCCAAGAGCCCAGATTTAGGCTAAGCCCAGGGACAGAGCTCCCACTATGCAGGGGCATCGGAGCTGAAGGCCCCTCACTTTGCCAACCTCCCACCACACCCGTGTCCCGAGGTCCTCGCCTGGACAGCCTGACACAGAGTCCTCTTCACAAGGCTACGGTGAGGCCAGCGAGCTGCTGCTTGTCCCGCCCTCACCACAGTGCTGGCCCACGCTGCACCAGTCAGGGGCCATACTTGCAGCCCCTGCTACTATTAGAATGTAGACGAGACTAAGAGGGACTTAACGCGGAAGGCCTAAAGTATAAAGATGGGGTCTTCAAAACTCTGACTTCAAGAGCTACTGCCTGGACTTGAATACACATCTATCCTGCTCAGCTTCCTGTTTAATTAAGAACAAGTAATTGTGGACTAATTTTGGGAATGGCTTCTGCAGAAAGAGATATTAATGAGGAAAAGACAAATTTGTCCTCAACTACAGAAAAAAAGTTTCAAGACATTACAAAAAACTGTATTAGTAGCTTTATAAATAGTAAGTTTTACATTTTCTAGCTTTTCTGCAACGTTGTTAGCTATCTCCTGCATTTGAAAAGAATATGAAAAATGTATGTTTAAAAAATATTTAAGATATGTCCATTTAAAATAATATCTAAGACCAAAAATGACTATTTCATTGTTGAATAAAGAAAAAATGTAGGAATCATTATCTTTGCTACTCAATTGCCCATTTAAGAATCAGTTTTTAAACATCCATTAGGAATAAGATGACAGAAATGAGGGAAAGAAGAGGAGTGAAAAAGAAGAAATTTATCCCAGCTTCCCCATCCTGTTGGGACTCATTCCAAGTAGAAAAGAAGAAAGGCAAAACAAAGATAACTGTATTAACTGGCTCTGCCGTTATCATTCACTGGCCAGTGAGTGACAAACTATGGAATTACAATTCCTCTACCTACATATGAGCATAAGAACCAAGTAAAAAGTCCAGACAAAATGCTGAGTACCACTTCACTGGTGGTGGGGGGGTCCCAAACCCTGGGCTGAGAATCTCACTTCACTCACCACTTGTAAGCTGTGTGACCACATTAAGTTAACCTTAACTTAAGGTAAGTTAACATTGCTGTGCCTCAGCTTCCTCATCTGGAAAGCAGGCACAATGACAGGACACACCCTACTTCTGAGACTTGTGATGAGGATTAAATGAGTGAATCCAGTCAAAGCAGCCGGAGCAAACCAAGAATAATCATGATCCACATGTTAAGTCCCTCACCTCGCTTTGTTCCTTCCCGCTCTGTGCCCCACCTCACTGACTTCTCTCTTCCCTTGTCTTTTCCATCCACAAACTCTCCTGGTGCCTCTCTCTAATCAGCCTTTCCCCATTGGGCACCTGGCACCACCTCCCCTTCACTCTGGTCTCCCCAGTGCCCATTCTATTGCCAGTTCTTAGTATCCTCACCTAGGCTGTTCCCTGGGCTGGGAAAGCACCCTCTCCCCCGCCACCCCAACGCCCCAGCACACACAGATCCCTGTCTTCACATAATAAAACTTCGAGAAAGCTAAACTCAACATGACAATTGCTGACCCTGCTCTGAAGTCTAATTTTAATGACTTCCCATTTGTTCTCACAGAACCCCAGGCATCCACCTACCCTAGCAGCCTTCATCCCCACCTTCAACTGCTCATTACTTTTCTGCCTCCACCACCAAACCCACCGAAGGAAAGGTCTTAACACAGGACCCTGCCCAGCTGCATCTGTTACAGCAGTGCCTGGCAACAAGAAAAACCTGAAAAGTATGGTCATGGCTCAGGGAGACAAAGCCTCAGTTGGCTGTTTTCTTTCTTAGAGCCTCTCCGCCTCCTGAAATCAGGAGTTCTTGTGGAAGCTCCCAGTGTTGCAGGAGGAGGCTGCCCTGTTTCCTCATTAGTTCTCTGGTTTATGCTGGGTGTTTCCACAAGACCGTGGGGAATTTCAAGAGAATGGCAGGAGTCAGGGTTTCTATAATGTTCTCTCCTGAGGTATTTAGGAGATGACAGAGTAAATATTTGAAGCCAGACATTCTGACTTTATGGCCCACAATTAACTACTATGCTTTCTGCCTCCCAAGCCTGATCCAGGAAAAATTAAAAGATATCACATGCAAGGAGCAGATTCTAGCATTATATGTCTCTGGATCACAAAGAAGCAAGAGAAGCCATCCACTGGAAAGTTGGTCAAGAAAACAAGCCGTCTAACTCTAGACAGTTCCATGTGGTAACGGATTAATTATCAGCTCTACATATACATGTAACACTGACAGTTTTTCTTTGGATTTAATAATTCACTTAAAAAAAAGGAGAGAGCTTTATCACACCTAATTTTTTTTTTTACTGTTAATAGACTCATGAACAGCAAAATCACTAATCATCAACTAACATGGAAGAGACTAAGATAATATAAAATAAAAGCCCAAAATTGTGGTGAGACATGGAATAGAGAAGACAAGTTGCAAGGGGCACAAAGGAATTCTTGAAGGTAATAAAAATATTCTAGATTTTAAAATTAGTCGTGGCTATACCAGTACAAATACTTATTAAATTCAAACTGTTTAAAGTGGACACAATTTTATAGTGCATATATTATACGCAATAAAATTAGCTAAAAAGCATTTAGGACCATCAGATATGAATTTTGGATAAACAAATATTTCATCAAAAAGGGTCATAAAGATTATTTCCATGGTTAGTATTCCCAAGTCAATTTCAAAGAGCTACACCAGATGTTACACATTAGATCTTGAACAACACACCTCTAGCTTTTTAAGGGACAATAGATAATTAGGACAAAACTGCAGTATAGTGTTCCGCAGAGTAAGATCTAGTGGGTGACTGACGCCTGGCTCAGAGTCCTCCCTGATCATCCCCAAAGGTAGCTTCTACAACTGGCAGTGGTGGTATGCTCCCCTCAAGTTCTTCAGGCCACCAGGAGCCGGCACTCTTGGTCTCTGGACAGTCCAACCAAGCGGAAAGGCGCGCTGCTGCTCTTCTTCACAAGGGCCTCTGCCACACTGACGAGTGACAGTTCCGGATACTGAATTTCTCAGAATTCTTGGCTGTGCACATCAGAAACCAACTAGTTAATAAACCAGAACAGTGATTTTTCTTTTAAAGGGCTACTGAACAGTTCTCAGAATCTAGGAAATCCAAGTGCAGAACCAAGTGCACTTCGCTATCCAACCAAAGGCCTAAGGGCAGGCACAAACCTTCCACACAGAGCCCAGCACCCACCTAACCCATGGGACTGCAGTCTTCTTGGCCCCCTTAACAGCTGCCACCACTGCCCAGGTCTCCAAGTGGCCTCCAGCCTCTGGCTTTGGATTCACACTAACAGTGCGTTGCCTGAGCAGCTCTGCTAAGGTGTGAATTCCCCAGTCACAGTAAGTTCCAGGGTTCCTAATACTGACAATAAGCACCACAGACACAAATAATAATACCATCCTCTCCAGGAATACCACTGATATAGGCCAGCAAAGGGTTTTCAAAAAAAAATTTACAAGAAAATCCTCAAAAGTGAAACTACAAAGAATCATATCCAAAGGCAATATTATTCGGGGAGGAGGGGGCAGGGGTTTTTCATATCATGTCCTGTTTTACTCAGCATATTAATAATTTTTCAAAATCTACAAGCCTACCTTCCCACATTGAAAATCACTCATTAACAGTTTTCTAATCAAAAGAAAAACAATTCAAATAGGAAATAGCTAGAATACTGGACACTACAGAAAAAGATTTTTGGTCTGAAACAATCACGCAGTGATTGCTAAAATACATGCCTCTATTTTCAGTACATTTCGATACCATTTTCTACTTAAAGGATATGTTTTCGATGTATGTACTGCTGAAAAGAATAATTCTCGAGAGGTTTTGCTCCTAAACTCGATCTCAGGGAAAAGAAAAAAGGGATAAGCTACGAAAAATTATTAACACTAACTCAAGCTGACCAATGATAAGATCAGCATTAATGTCAGATTCTCAGTAAATTCACTTTCAACTAACAAACTTTACTTTCTAAATGAAGAAAACAACCTCTTTCAGCAATTGGAGTGTATTATTGTTAACATTTTAAGAAATACACCCCCTGCAAACAGAATTGAGTCATAAACAGAATGAGGGAGCAGCACAACTGCTCTGGTCCCAAACCATGCAAACTGTCAGTCGTGTCTTAGCCACATCCACACAGGCCTACCAGGCCAGGTGAGAAGTGACCATGTGTACTTTCTCACACGGAGGCCAGGTGCCATACCACATCGCCAACATTTTACTCTCTCCTAGAGACTTTCTCCATGCCATAAACACTCTCCAAAACTGCTATCTGCATGTATTTTAAAAGATTATTTAAACTGGTTTGCATAAGACTGACTTTGTCAAAAAAGGCAGAGAAGGAATTAAGTGAAAGCTTGCCTGGAGAAAATTCCTGGAAGAAAAACCTCAAGACAATGAAAGTTGAATCAAAAACATGCTGGAAAGCAGAGGGAAGAATTAAAACTTTCCAGATAATTCGCTATTCAAGATTTACCACTTTCATTCCATTTAATATATATTTGAGGACCTACGCAAGGCACCATACTGCATGATAAAGTGGATAGATACTAAGCTGTGGTACCAGATATCAAGGGGTAATAACCCAACTGGGGAGGGGACAAATGAAGAGATAAGCAGCTATTGTTAGGTAAGTAAAAGCGAGAAGGGACAGCAGTACTTTGAAGATTCAATGGAGGGAGAGAGTGAGAGTGAGAGGAAACAATGAACACAATAAAGGAAAGTCCCATAGATGCAACTGAGGGCAGTGGGTGAGGAGCAGCTGAGGGCAGCAGCCATCCGGAGGAAAGAAAATGAGATTAAACTACAGAAGTTAGTTCAACCCCAGGTTCTCAGGAGTCTGGTTTGAGGGTAGGCGAATGATATGAACAAACTGGTTCAACTGGTGATGGAGAAAATAAATTTAGAAGAAGATGAGCCCAGCCAAAGGCTACAGGTTATTACAACAATATAAGAAGACAGTTCAGAGCTCCGACAATGTCAGGAGGTATGGGAGGTTGGGAGGACAGGAAGAGGAAAAGATGCAGTCTCTCTCTCACTGCAGACTAGACACAGAAAGGATTAGAAATGTGTAGGGTTCCACCAAACAAAAGGTCAAGAAAAAGTCAAAACTAGCAAGCTAACCACAGAACTGAGGCGCACAGCAATGGAGGGGGAGAAACAGGGGGCAAAATAAGGGAGGAAGGAACACAAGGGAATATAGTGATGGTTCACAGGTGATATGGTGGCAGGCGAACTGTGGGGACTACAATGATGTAAGAAAAAAAATTTAATTAATAAAAAAAAAAATGTGCAGGGTTCCAGCTTGCAACTGTAGTTTGATTAACCAAACAAACAAAATCAATTGGTTTTGTGTTCCTTTTTGTTTTGGTTACTAGTAAGCTCAGAGTCAAATAAACAGCATAAACATACGGCAAACATTTATGGACAGCCTGTAAATCTACAGGTTATTTTCTTTCCCTTGACAGGATTGTATCTGTGCTTAGTAACTCACCTCTAACTATTTTAGAATGAGGCAGAAAATAAATCAACAGATAAAAGAGATAGAGACCAAGCCAGAGGGAGCTGAACAAAGAGTAGATAATTCAGAGACATAACCTACTGGTTGCCAACCCAGAGCATTCTACCCACTCTTCCTCCACCCCAGGAGACCACATCCCATATCAGAAGCTGATGATACTAGACTTTCACTTTCTCAACCTTCCTCACAACTAGCAATGACAAGAATTCAGTTCTACCCAATGAGACTAATGGGGAAGTCTTTAAGACAGCTTTCTGGAAAAAGATCCCTCTCTGCTAACAGAAAGTTACAAGGAAATATGCTTCTTCATCCCTTTCTTAGGCATTCTATTCTTAACATGCCTGGTGCTGCAGCAGCCATAGTGCAAACTATGAGGCAATTAGCCTAAGACTTTTGATAAGTCAAAATACTAAGACTGGAGAAAGAAAAGGCTGTAAGGAATCCAGAGTGCATTATCATCCAGACAATACACCAGCATCAAAACTATCCATCGATACAATTCTTGCTACTAAACAACAAGGTCTCTAATTTAAGGCATTATTAGTTGAGTATTGCTTTTTGCCAACTGGCACAGTAACTAATGCAACGGAGATCACCACAGTCGGTTTCTGACAGGTTTATTTTTATACTGCTGAACTTACAAGATTATTAAATTGAGATGAGAATAATGCAAATATGTATTATTTTTCAGGAAGAAAACAGTAAGTCAATAAGAGCTACTAGGAGCAGCTAAAACAGAAAGGCATATAATGATAAATACCATGGGGATGCATCTTAGAGGTAGAAACATGAAGAAAAGAGTAAATAAACAGAAGCGCTCTAAGGTGGAGAAAATCAGGGACACTTTCTGCCAATGTTATGGACAAGATAACCTAAAAATCTACCTCCAAACGCACTGTCAAAAAATTCTGGGTGAAGTATAAGAAACATTTGTTTAAATGCATTGCTAAGTTCACAAGAACCTCCCAAGCCCAAAAATCAAAGAGGAACCACAAAAAAGGTAAGCCAACAATGCGTAGGAACCCAGGTTTTGTCAGGCTAATAGGGACTGAGATGGTGTGTATGCCAGACACACTGGCCCTTGGAGGTGTAATCAAAAAAAGAAAAAGGAAATGACCAGTTGAATATTCTCTTTAAAAACACCATCTTGAAAAAAATTACAGCTCATTTTCAACTCATACACTTTACTTTCTACAAGAGCAAATTCGAGGATGAAACGCACATTTTAAAAGACATGTTCACCTTACATATTTGCATGGCACAAAGGTTTTCATGGATATTTCACCACAAGCTTGAGTAAAATATTAGATATAAATCTTTTCTGTAAAAACACACGGAACCATTTTTCAGCCAAGATGAGAACAATCATGGTTCAAGTAAGTACATAAATTCAGGATATTTGTAACTACACGAAGTTTTAAATACTAGGACTTTTGGTAAAATTTTAATCATTAGGGTCATTATTATATTATTCTAGTGACTGTGCAACCAATACTTTCATATCTTACATATCACATAATAATCTGTCATATCTAAGCTAATCCTACTGCTCTTTACATACAGATTCTGGAGTCATGGCACAGAAAAACTAAAAGCAACCAGCAAAGAATGTAATGTCTGACCAGTCCACATTGTGAGAGAACTGTCTCTAATTTTAAAGAGGCCGGTCACTAATTTTAAGGAGAGAAGGAAAACAGCTGTAGCTAAAAACAAAAAAAGAGGAACTCCTCCACTGAGTTTACTTTCCCCTAGTGCCATTTGCTTTTTTGAAAACAGAAAACTATGTCATACAGTCCTTCTCTCATCTACACATTTTCATTCTGGCCTTATGACTGGGACCGTTTCAACCCTAAATTCCATTAAGCTGTCTCTCAATTCATTTCGAAACCTTTTTTCTCAAAGTCCCCTTATCCTTGGGCAATCCAACCAGCCCAAGAAATACAAAATACTTCATTTATATTATCTCCACTGCATTCCCAGATTTATATATAACATAGAACCTGTTAACCTAGTGTTTGTATACAATAGATGCCACAATACACCATCCCAAATGCTGCTTTAGATTATGTTGCATCCTGAATGTTTACTACAACATGTGTGCTAGATGGTTAGTCTAAGCACTGAGTCTACAAATAAGGCCATCAAATGCCAGAGGGAAATAATTAACTCGCGAATCAAGAACCCAAGTGTTAAACGACTGCGCTTGGCTTAGTTCTTCCCCCCCCTGCTGACACAGGGAGGTCTGGTGAACCGCTCCAATCCCAGGGGACAGGAGCGCCTCCAGAGAGAAGGCTCCGGTCCACCGGGAAAAATGCACGAGTTAGCAGAGCCAGAAGGCTCCGAAGGACGCGCTGCATTGTGGGACTCGTTTCCACAGTTACCCACGTGCACCCAACTCAACCGCGGCCCCGCGCGGCTGGGACTACAAGTCCCAGAATTCCGTGGGACAGTCTTTCCCCTTCACACCCGGCGACTGGAGCCAGACCCTAAAGGAAACCCCTAAAGCGCTCTCCCCGCACGCCAGGGAGAGGTCGAGCTCCCGAAGCGCGGTGCGGGTGGGGGAGGGGAGTTCCAGCACGACCATCCCCGCAGGGAAGCAGGTCCCCGAGACACCAGCTTCCACACCTGACGACCAGAAATTAGACAACTGCGTCACAGACTGCCAACCCCAAGGACCGCCAGGGACCCCGACACCTCCCCTGCGCAAAACCCTCCATCCAGCCTCCAGGGCCCGACCCCTACAGCTCCCGCCTCGGAAAACCCGCAGCCCGCGCCCCTGCCCCGCCTCCCAGTCCCGCAGCCCGAGCCCGCGCCAGCGCTGACCTCGCTTCCCGCCCGCTCCGGGGGGAACCACGACTGGGGCCAACCCCAGGGCATCTCCCCCGCCCCCTCCACCCCAG
>PVIJ01015375.1:0-36760 GCA_004024925.1 Scalopus aquaticus
AGGGGAGGGGAGAGGGGATCTGGTGGTTCTTTCTTCTCCTTGATCAGTCTTTTTAGCTTCTTTCCAAGTTCTACTCAACCGTGAGGGTGTTAGATTTACGTAGCGTTACTGAATCTTCTCTGGGTTTGGCTGATGTCTCTTTATAGGCAGCTTTTCTTTTGGGAGAGTTGATACTAGCGTCCCTTCACCGCCATGTTGATGACGTCACTCTGTTTTGTATATTTTGCCCAATTAAGCACTTTGAAGGAATTAAAAGCATTGACCCAGGCATACTTATCTGTTCTAAAAAGGAAAATTGGTTTTATCTGCTCTGGTTCTTGGAATACTATGTCATCAGTAAGTAGTCATGGATAAAAATGCCATCAAGTTTGTGCTGATCAGTTCTGATTTTTGCTTCTACTCTTATTCCTTTGGATAGTTCATCTGTTACCTTGGAATTAGATCTTACTTTTGTAGAGATAATTTTGCCTAGACCAGTTTTTCAAATTCTGGTCCTGTGAACTTCTTGATGATATTACTACTACAACATTACCAAATTACCCTGGATTCATCATGAATGAATGAAAATTCATATTCTTCATTTATAAACAGTGTTGCTTCTTGAGTTCCCCATTTCTTCAGTGATCCTCGTCATTCTTCTAATTATTATGGTTTGGGCCTGTGGTTCTTGGACCTTATCTATTTCTCAGTGACAGTTAATGGCTTTGCTGTCTATTCTGTTCTTGCCTATTCCTGCAGTTACTATGCAACATTGGTAGGTAAGTTAAACTCTTGAAACATCCAGACTATCCACAGTTAAGCCCAGATCACCTTTCTAAAGTAATTTTTGTTATTAAGATTCTCTTCTACACTGAGTGTGATCTACTTAATAGCTATTTTCTTATTTTCATGTGTTTTTACCCTCTTCCTCACTCAACACTGGTCTTCTCCCTCTTAATGATTTTTTTTTTTCCCATCAAGATCCCCTCAATTAGGAGCATTCTTTGCAGTCTGTTGTCATCTCAACCTTGTCTGAATGACCACCTCTACATGTGCTATCTCCTCTGGGTCGCACAGTGGAATATGGGTTTTAAGAGCTGTCAGCATTGGACAATAACAAAATCAAAGCAGGATAAACCTAGGGTCAGGAGGCCCTGTGTTTAGATGGGATTTTAGTCAGGGGTACACAGTAAATTTGCATAATAGAAGACTCAAATGTGAACAAAAGAAACAAAGAAGGAAAAGTCTTTGGAAAATTCTGATGAGCCATAGGAATATGAATTGAGGTAAATCCCAGTAGTCCAACTTCCAGTGGAGCTAACAGATCATGTCAGGGAACTGTGACTAGGATCTGTGTTAGGAGCCACAGGCTATACGTAGGATTTCTCCTGGACTTCTTTACTGCCTGAGATTGTGCCATTTACCCCTTTTACTATTTGTATGATCTCTGGCAAGTTACTAGTACTTCCCAAATCTTGTTATGTTTATCTTAAAATAGGGATAATAACAACAAACTTATAGGACTGTTGTAAGAATTAGACAAAATTAAATAATGTAGATAAAACTCCTATCTACACGCTCAGTCATAGTAGCTTTAAAACCTTTATTCTGACAGATTGATTGCTCTGTAGCTCTTGAATGAATACTACTTTCTTTTTGAGGCATACAGATAATGTCTTCACTATATCACTGAGTAAATAAAGTGTAATGCTATTTACTGTCAGTCTGCAACTCAAGTATGTAAGAAATGTTGCCTTCCTTTCTACCTTGCTTGCTTTTTTCCTATTTATTTTTGAAGCTGCTATGGACTGGTGGGAAGTTCAGTGTCAGTATTTCTTTGTATTCCTTAATTCCTTCAGTTTGGGGTCAAGAATTCAAGGACTTTCACTGAGGAATTAGGGAACCCTATACTTCATTTTGTTAGTGTGCATCTAAGGAGTACCCAAGGACCCCAAACTATTAAGGAGTCCACATTCTGAAAGGGATATGACCATTGTGTGTACAAATGCAAAGGAAGTATATTCAGTGTGATGGGTTTTTAATAGAATTAGTGTGCACAGAAAGAAAAGAAAAGACAGGATAGTTCTAATAAAACTCCAAAAATTACCCATCCTCTCATGGGTAATGCCCAGCCAAACAGGCTCTACTCAAAATGGGGTCACTGAGGCCCAAAAGCTGGCCACAAGTCTAAGGTACCTTTGAAAGTGAACCACCAGAAAGGTGTTAAGCTATGACAGAAGGAGAGAGAAGAAATGTAAAATATGCCACATCAAGGTAAAGGCTGCTATTGTCTCTGCCAAGGACTAGGACCAACCCCCACTTATGTTTCTCACATACATATCTCTTTCAATTATCTCTTTCAAGTGTCTATTTTCCACATATCTCCTCCCATGTCTTTCCTGCAAGTCTCTGGGTACAAGTCAAAGCAGAGAAGCAAGAGAGAGTACCCACTTGCTTTCTGTGTTATATAGTCCACCTGGTTGCTCATCTCTGCCCCTATTCCCAGTAGCTCCAGAACCCTGGAAGTCCAGATCATGGCAAACTGGGACTTGTAATCCAAAGTGAGTGCATGCTAGTTGGGTAGGAAAAATGGCATCTCCCTTTCATGGAGGTGTGTCTGTAATAATTGATCTCTGTGTTATCCTGAATACTGCTAAGATATCCACCATGCCCAGCACTCCTTTAGATCTTTTGCCACACTTAAACTTCCGGGATCTTTGGTCCATCAAAGACCACTGGATTGAACTTCAATGTCATAGGAAGCCATAAGGAAGGAAAGGAAGAGAAGAAGAAAAAAAGGAAAAAGAACGAAAGAAGTCACTGGCCCATGGATTCCTGAATTTGCTTGTTAGACAATAGATTAGCAGGGGATGAAAGTTTGTACTTTGGGCAGAGTTAAATCTCTGGAGAAAAACGACAGTAGAGAAGGGCAGAAGGAATAAGGCCAGGGAAAAGCCTAATGTCTAAAATATTGTGAAGATTTTTCATTTGTGATTTGAAAATTTTCTTCCTCTGGTAGAAGAGACAAACAAATGTTCAAATGGTATTTCCAGTTGATTCAGACAAAGAGACTTTAGAGGTCATGAGGAACACAACAGATTACTTCTTACTTTACTTTTTATTTTAACCCTACCTTAACTTGGTTACTTCATTTCATCTTTGGAGGCCCCTGTGTTTTCATCTGCAAAATAGAATAAATTCTTAAGTATAGTTGAATTTTGAAATTCTGTAGAATCCTGTGATTGAGAAGATGATTTTAGATGGTGGGCTTTGCCCTAGGTTTTTGAGGCATGACTATAAAAGGGAATAATTCAGAGGCAAAATGACACCACCCTCCTCACTGTCATTGCTTTTTAGTTCTATTATGGCCTGGATAGCTTTCTAGTCTGATTTATTGTAACTTGCTGGCAAGTCTTGTCTCCTTGTTTACTACTTGAGCTTAATTTCTTTAAGGAACTCATTTGAGTATCCAGAAATAATCTCTTTTCCTTCCTTCTTTTTTCCCCTCTCTCATCAGGCATGTTCTCCCTGAAAATAGTAAACACCAACAAGAGTTATTTACAAATGAGTGAAATAAACAACTTTATGAACTCAAGAATTTCCTCTGAAGGTTATTTACTGACTTCTTTTGGGAAGTTGTTTCTACTGCCCACATTCTAACAAACTGATGCTGCTTTTGTTATAAAATATTTATTTTAAAAATGTGCTTAATTCTTTGCAAGCATTTTTCTCTTTCAGTTGTCCACCAAGTCTGTAAAGTAGATATTAATATCATTCTTCAGGTGGGGGTGGGGAAAGCCTGACAGGGATTATTGGATTTACTTATAAGCATTTAGCTACTAAGTGGCAGAAGCAGGACATGATTCCAAATCTTTCAGATTCCAAAGCCTACCTCCATGTAGTGAAGATCTTTTCTAACTTCTTTAAATAGAGCTGGTAGTAATTGCCTCACAATTGAAGAAGCAAACTGATTTATGGGTATCCATGGTAGAGAACAATAGCAATGGTAAATTTGGAAACAAAACTTCTTCTTCCCAATTCACTCCAAGCAGTCTCTGCCTTTAAGCAGTTATTTCATGATGTGCAGCATTGAACACTAGCCTTGAGTTTGCAATCATGGTGCTCCCACAGGTTTGCCAGGAGTTTGCAAATGCAATTACTCTGTGCTTAAGCAACACAAGTTTCCAGTGAGAAAAAAAGGGAAACATTTTCAATATAAAGATGTAGGATAGAAACGGATTGATCCAAACCCATTAGAATGATTTTAGATTGGAAATAATAGCCTTTTGCTTTCAGTTTATTTTGAATAGGCGACTGTTTTCAATGTGCATCCCATAATGATTCCCAATTCTCAGAACACTGAAAGTCCTTTCAACAATCTCTACAGAGAAATGAAATCTGCTATTTGTGAGGGGAAGAAAAAATCTGCTATTTGTGAGGGTGTCGATAATAAACACTCTATCGAATGTCTCTTGCATGTATATTATCTCTCTGTCTGTAAGTATGTATTTGAACATTAGATTAGTGGTTTTTTTCCTAAAGAACTTTTTTTTTCCTGTGTATAATTGAAAATCAGGACAGAACCTATTTGTCCTTAGAAGTCATTTTGTTTTAAGATTCCCTTCTTTGAGGTGTAAACCTATACCCCTAAATTATATATGCTATAATCTTGTAAAGCATTGTTAGCTCAATAAAAATAATACAAAAAAAACCCAAAGTGGAAACAGCACCTTCCATTCAAGACTTTTATGAGGAAGGAATGGCATAGCAAACAGAATAGGGACTATAAATACTTATTGAATTAAATAGTAAAGATTTACTGAATAAAAAGAATCCCTTTACTGCTTCTCATTCAGTAAGGGCTTTATTGTTCATTAAAACTGTTGACAGTTTTAATATGACAGATAATATGGAAGTCAACTTATAATTCCTTCCCCATTTATACCTTTTTGAAAAGATCACTGTGGGATAATACACATGTAGAAATTTGGCATTATTGACTCACCCCAGTATGTCTGTTGCTGATTAACTGTTTATCTCACACAGGTGAGAACACTGACCTCTGTCATTGTGGGTTTTCTTGACTCAAACTCTAACTCCACTAATTATGGAGAATAACTAAAGTTTTGGATGCAAGAACATGTATTTTTGGTGAATGTATGTATTGTGGTCTGTGCATATAAAATTGTATTTATTTATATGTAAATAAATATCTTTAAATAGAATTTCCCCGTTGGAATTCATAATTTAGTAAATAAATGCAAACCTCATTTAAAAATTTTATCTATGTT
This sequence comes from Scalopus aquaticus, assembly GCA_004024925.1. Taxonomy (NCBI): domain Eukaryota; kingdom Metazoa; phylum Chordata; class Mammalia; order Eulipotyphla; family Talpidae; genus Scalopus; species Scalopus aquaticus. The sequence goes on from PVIJ01015375.1 coordinate 5,271, forward strand.
CAGTGGATTTCTATAAGTTATAGTAAAATATTTTTACTGGCAATTATTGATAAAATGATAAATTAATAAATGAAAATCCGCATTATTGCACAATTTCAAGCTACTTCCAAGAATGATTGAAGTTTGAACAATTCAGATACCCAAATCCATAATTTTTCAAGCTGAGAACTGTTTGTGGGTGGTGGTGTATATGCACACATGTGTCTATGCGTGTAGAAGATGACTATAAACCACAAATCACAAACTGTAAGGTTGTGTTTTGTAAGGTTATTTGTAAGGATGTGTTTTGATTTCCTAGCATGGTGTTTTGCAAGATTGAATTTGTGGCACATGTTTATTAATCAGCAAATAATGATGAAAGCAGATTTCTTTAATGTCTTAAAAAATGAGAAAATGTGGCACCATTGGGTTTACAGTCTCTCATGCGAAAACTGACTGGAGTTATGGAGACCCTGCAGAAGTAACTGGGGCCCATGCTTTCTAGTCATCCCCTTCCTCTTCATTGATATGTGTTACCTACGTGACCCCTGTGCATACTTGGATTTGAGGTTTTTGCTTTGAAAAAAATTTTCTAGGACTTCCTTTTAAGATGGTTGGATTAGTCATTGACTTTGTGAATCATCATGACCCAGAATAAAGAAGTATTAGAGAAGTTTCCAGTCAACTCAAAAGCCAGGTGTAATGGAAAGCTGCCTATTTCAAAGCTCCAACAACCCAGTTTGTTGGGGCTCCTGGGGATGAAACGCCACATTGAAATAGGCAAGAACACCTTCACAGATCTTTTCATAGAAGGAAAAGAAGGAATTTGTCAAACTTTAATTTTCCTTGAAAGTAGCTTGAAATTATATAATAGTCCTGCCTTTCATTTATTATTCTGTTATTTTATTGATATTTGCCAGTGAAAAGGTGTTATAATATGCAGAAATCCTCTGGTTGTAGGTACAATGGATATGGATTGTTGAATAAAGTTTTCATTTATTTATGTAAAGCCCACAGTAGCCTGGACTAGGAATACAAGCCCTTGTTTTTTTCCCCATCCTTACCTTTGGGAGGGATGTTTCTCACTATACATTTGTCCTCAGAACACACTTGTTTATTAGTACAAGGGTTGATGTGTGTTTAAAAGTTCTTGTAAACCAGCAGGCTTGGCTTACCTGGAATGGAACAAAACTAAGGGGAGGTTTGCCAATTATCCTGGTAATTACCTTGATAAAAAAGCAGATCTATTTCTGTTCCATGATGGATATTTTGGTTTTAAATTAGTTCCATTACTACTAGGCCTGAATTAAATTACCTGGGTAATTTTGCAACCTGGCAAAAGTCTCCCTCATGATCAGGCAGGTCCTCCCTTCTTATGCCGCTTTTCCTATAGAGTTTTTAGATTAATTCTAGAAATTTTAACTCACAAGTTTCCTTACCGACAATCCTGTACCTTAACTTTAGAGTGTAATGGATGTCACCCCTTCAAAAAGAACTGGAATCCCTGTTTGAGCCACTCCTCTCACCTCTAGGAGAATAAGTGAGAGAAAAGAGTAATCAGGCCCCAGACAAGGGCAGTTGCAAAAGTGAGATCAAAAAGCACTAAAAGGCACAAGTCAGGACTTTGTCTCTTCAGTGACAGTCTTAGCTTCCCTGTTGCCCTCAGTGTAGCTTGGGTTCTAAGTTTCTTGTTGGGGGAGGATAGTTTTTAGGAGGTGCCAGTCCTGTTTGCAAATATTGTTGTTCTAGTTCTGCCCAAGTTGCATTTTCTTGCCATGGGTCATGACCCCAAACAGGAAGTGCTTCTGAGTTCCTCCAAACAAGGTATGTGGGCGAGAGGGCAGAGTTTAGCACACAAATACCCAGCTGTTAGCTTTTCATGTTTACAAAGGATCAAGAACAGGCCACTTAAGGGCAAAACTATATCCTTTCTTCTCACTTCAAAGTTGTAAAGAGTTTTGTCTTACACTCTAGGTGAAATACTGCATTTAACTTCAGAGCTATATATTTTTTCTTTGACACTACCCAAACTCACTCTATTATGGACCTCAAAGAAGAGCATGAATAAAGTGACTTAAGTTCACATGCAAACATGTCTGATCAATTTACTGGGGGGAAAATTTAAAGTTGAAACATTGAGGGATGGACATTGAGGACGTCTTTGTTAGTCAGATCCAATTAATATTGAGTGTAAATTAGTGTTTGAGTGAAATGGTAGAAAACAAACTACAGGGTTAAAAGATGTTTAAGAGGTTACATCCAACCCTCTTCCTGAGGATGCATGAATCATCAGCCTGCTCTGATTCCTTCTCTCTGAACTGTTTCCTTTAGTTTCAGGTTTTTGCCACTTCAGGAAACCACAGTTGTTGGCTGAAAGAAAAATTGCACCAGCACCATACAAGAACGATTTCTGCCCCCTTGTCAGTGAAGTATTAATAGCATCTAGTACGTAATAGACCTCACACTATAAGAAAATGCTTTCTCAGCTGACTAGCAAGAAATTGCAAAAGCAAGGCCTGTATCTGGTTTTTGAATTGTCAACTATCAGGTTTATTTTCTGCTTATCTAGGAATATAAATAGTGTTCCCCTGGTGAATAGACTTAGAAACACGGTAAAATCCTTTTTTTACAGCATTGTAATATCCGCTAATTTGAGCAAGTGTTGATGGGTATAAATTATGCATGTGAGCCTGCGGCGCCGCCCCCTTAGGTGCAGGGCAATCTGTTAAGAATTTGCTATCATACTAGTGAGTGAGGGGGGCATGAAGGATAGGGATACATTTTGTAAGTCATAAAGTTTCAGGAACATTAGTCTTCATGTTTTACATTTGGAAATTAACTCTTGACGGAATGCACTGAAAAATATCACAACAAACAATGGAAACCCAAATTTCCCCTAACTGCATAAATCAAAATAATGTGAAAAGAAACCCAAACCTTGGTTATATGCCAAATATGATGATCAAACTGGAGATTAGAAGTGGTTCTTAAGGCATAGAAGGACTTAAACTGTGGAAGGATTGGCTGGCTCATGCCTTAATTTGAATTTCCAACAAAGTGTGTCTATTGCCACAGCTTTTCTGAGGAGAAAGACAAGAAACCAGGATACTCAGAACACTGGCACTCAGTGTATTTTTTCTTATACTTACTGGTGTCACTGAATCTTCTGGTGGCTGTCTATGTCAAAGTTTAGCTTTCAGCCATAGCCACATTTGTTCCCCTCCTACAAATAATGGACTCTAAATAGACTTATTTTTCTAATTCTTCATATCCATTAGTGCATTTACTGCTTGCAGCAAGCCTGTGAGGTAGGCACTATCATTAATTTGATATTTGGAGAAACTGAGGCAAAGGGAGGTTAAGTGCAAGATCACACATTAGCTGTAAAAGAGACAAGAGGTGAATCCAGGCAGTTGAGTTCTAGACATCATATTCTTATGTGCTAAACAACTTGTTAAAATATTTAGTTCTGTGTTTTACAAAGTCTGTTCTGAAATTCACCTGCATCAGAATTTCCTGGGAATCTTCTTAAAAGTTTCCGAGGCTAGCATATCAGAATCTCTGGGAACTGGGCCTAAGAATTTGTATTAAACAACTGTTATTTGCCCACTAAAATTTGAGAATCATTAATATAGGAAATGGGGGGGAGGAAGAGAAATTCCTTTTGAACTTTGGGTCGAGAAGGGCATGCTATTAAACTCTAAATTTTGTGTATAAAATCATTTTATTTGTAAATAGAGTTTTACTTCCTCAATTCCAACATGGATGCCTTTCCTTTCCTTTTTTTTTACCCCCCATAATTGCCCTTACAAGATCCTTCAGTCCAGTGCAGAATGGAAGTGGTCAGAGTAGATAGATGTCTTTGTCTTATTCTCAGCTCTCCAGATTTTGAAAGAATTGATTGATGATAACATATTAGAGATATGCCATTGAAGACCACAGTTTGGTATCTTCTGTTCTTGAACAAATTCCAACAAGAGAAACTTATATACCAGAAATACCAAATGTCCTTCAAATTCTTTCCTAGATTGGAGACCTGGTCTTTCTGTAAGAGCTCTGGCAGCAGATTCTTAGTGAATTAGCTACTGCCTTCTGAACTCAGGGGAGGAACTAGGAATGTAAGAGGGTCTTCCTTGTGGATATTTGTTAAAGTTAAATGAAGAACATTTTCAAATTACACATATTTAAGTCCTACGTCCACAGGTAATGAGTCAGTATGTCTGAGGATGGGACATGGCTATGCATTTTTATAAAGCTCCTAGACCATTACAATCTACTCTGTTTTAGAAGCACTGTAGTATAGAAGCTAAGCTTTAGAGATAACCTAATGTCTCCTGAATCCTATGAAGGTCCCCACAAACAGTGCTCTCATAGAGACAAAGTGCTTTCCATGCCTAAAGCCCTATTGTTGGGAAAGATGACTTCTCAACTTTATTTCTCTATCTTATCCTGACTTATCAGGAAAAGAAATCTCCTTTTGGACTGTCATTTGTAACAACCCAAGGTCTTGTAGAAGGGTTCTATAGAAAAACTTGCAAATTACTGAGTGAATCCATCAGAACCTCCCTTCTGGGGCTTGAATGCAAGTCTACCCAATGGGAGTTAACTGTGCAAACACTGACAGAAGGCAGGGATGCAAAAGTAGTCAGAAAGCCTCCACAGGAAGCAGAAGCCTCCCTGGAAGAAACCTGAATTGCAAAGTAAAGAGAATAGAGAAATGTGTTCATATGAACACAAGCAGTAAAAGCAAAGACAGTAGTAGTAGTCAATACTATTACAGGCAGATGCCCACATCTCAGGATTGTTTACCAGAGTGAAAGTGGTGGACTGATTATGTATTTATTAGAGCAACTCATGAACTTGCAATATTTAGTACTTAGTGAAGTTTGTGCTTTCACCAATGGTTTCCACCTCAATATCTCAGGTGACATGAGCCCCTCTCTTTTCCTTTATACAGGTGTCCTTTGCTTTTTCGAAGTTCATGTTAAGCCACTTAATTTTAACGAAAGACCTACATTAGTATCTTTTCTCTAACTGAAATCCAAGGAGAATTTTCCTTTTTTTTTTTTTTTGGTGTGCATGTGTGTAGAGAACTGGGGTGTAGGCCAGAGGTATGGGGGGTGAGAAGATTCATCAGAGACAGAGTGGGGAGCAGAACAGGCAGATCTACTGAAATACACTGCTGAGGGGAGCAGTAGGTGAGACAGGAGAGGTCTGCTATGCCATATGTGGGTTAGCTCCCTGGCCAGGGATTAAACTTAGGCAGCAGTGGTGATAGTGCTGAGACTTAACTCCTAGGTCACCAGAAAGACTCAAAATTTACTATTTTTTTGGAGTAGAAAATGACACAAGGGACCACGGAGATGGGTCACGGGTGAATTGGTGGTGGGCTACCCAAGGGGAATACAAAATGTAAAAATATAAATAGCAATAAAAAATTTCCATTTTTATGGCAAAAGTGAAAATAGTATTTAGCACTTATTATGCAGCAAGTCATTATAGAGACATCCCAAGCAGTGAGAATGGCATAGTGTCATAATTCAGGTCTGCCACATTAACCATATCAGCCACAGCAGATGACAAACCTTGACCTTCTACTTCAAGGCACGCAGACATAGAAGGTAAAGATGCCTGCCCATGTATTCAGGTAATGATAAGATGTTAATGGATGACCCTCTTCCTCCCTCTCCTACCCCGCAGTCTCCTGCACCTCCCACCACCCCAACCTCTGATGATTCGGCCTAACACACCATCATCACTACCTCTCTTCATTGTGCCCACTGTCTCCTGATTCTGCTAAGTAAAACCACACTGTGCATTCATTATTTCTACTTTTTTCAGGTTGTGTATTTATCATGTCATTCTTGCTTTTACTATATGGTAGTATTTTTTTTAGGTTTTATATTTTTTTTTGGCATGATTTGGTAGGTTATTTTTTTTGAGTCTGGTGCACTTAAAATTTTCCCTATAAATAAATAGTGATTATTTCTTCTCTTTAGTCCTTTTTCAGTTTATAAAGAGTTTCACAGGAATGTTTTACATTCAGCTAGCCGGGGGAAACCTGTATTTAAAATGCCCTTATTCATTGTGCCACTGAGTCAGGTGACCTGGAATAGGTCACTTCCCTGTATGTCTCAGCTTTATTGTTGAAAAGATGTGAGTTGGGCCATATGAGGACTAAAATTCATTTCTGTTTCCGAAGTTTGTTATTCTGGATTTTGGTATGAAGGGGTGGGTTGCAGTCCATTTGAGAAATCATAGCACCCTCTTAATCCCTGCCTCCTCCCCAACCACAAAATGATTTAAACTTGAAACTTACTGTCTCATGAGGAATTCACCCATGGTGCCAGCATGCAAATTAGCTGTGCAGCCTCCTGATAACCACCACCCAGACTTCCCTGGGTTTGTGGGGTATTTTCTGTGTAGCCAGCAAGGGAGTGTGTGTGCTGACTCCATCCTCTCTAATTTCACAGGAGTCTCGTTTGCTAGAGAGGGATGAAAATAAACTATGGGAAGTTGCAAACATGCTGATGGGGACTGAGGAAAAATGTGGTAAAGCTTCTGGATTTGGTATGGTCAGAGGTGACTGTGACTACTATCCAGGAAGGAAATTGGGAAGGGATGGTTTTACAGATTCCGATTAAAATTGTGTTTCATTTTCAAGCAGGATTTACAGGCCAGCATTTGTATTTCAAGAAATGAGGGGAAAGAAAGGTATAAAATATTGACCTTAGAAGGGCCTACAAGGACTCTTGTGTATACCTTTCCTCTCTTACACATTTCTATCCACCCCTTTCCTACACGAGTTTGAATTTAGAAGAAATCATAGGCAGAACTCCAGATAGAAATTTGAAGACCTGGTAACAGTTTTTAATCCAACATTAGCTTATTGTCTGACTGTGAGCAAAATCTTCTTGGGGTTCTCAGTTTTTTCACTTGCTTTGTAAAGATTATGTTATCTGTTTTTGCTAATGTCACCAGAATTTTATGCCAGTAAATTAAAGATATGGACACTATTTTCTTTCCCTAGTTTCACAGTCAATCTTTTGCACCAAGCTAAATAGGTAAGTAGGGGTTCAGGTTAACTCTTTTAGATCTTTAGGGGATTGTTTTTTGTATCACTAAATAGGATCCTTGCATAGTCTACTTAGAGAGTAGAGTGCCAGAAAAGCTCTGAAAGGTCTAAACAGTACCCTGGAGAACTGAATTAATGACCCTGCTTCTTATAGGACTGACACCAAGCCATGATATGACATATAGGAGAAAGAGAAAGCTAAAAAGACCTTTTCATGTTGGAAAAGTCAGCAATTTATTAGCAATAACTGGATTGTACTTCTGTTTTATCCCCATATCCTTCCTGTGCCCAATTTCTCTCTCTCTCTCTCTCTCTCTCTCTCTCTCTCTCTCTCTCTCTCTCTCACACACACACACACACACACACACACACACACACACACACACACACACACACACACACACACACACACACACACTCCATGTCTTGACATTATGCTACTAGCCAGAACAGGAAACCAAACTGAGCTTAGTGGGAAAACTGCTTTCATTTCTTAGGAAAATAAATAAATGTATCTTACTTGTTACTGCCCTTTTTTAAGTATAAAAGTTCATTGGATGAAGCTTTTTTCTATCCTCCCCCAATTCATATGAGCCAAATTATTCACCAGAGGGTCATGGTGGATGTATTTCAAACGTGGGATCCAATGAGGAATCAGACTTCTTTCAATTATTGTAATAAAAAAATCTAAAATAACAGGTAGTAAAATGTTCACTGATTGCCCATTAGTGGGCAGATAATGTCAAAATTTCAAAGACTGAAATTCAAAGAACTTTACTGCTTGGTTCCAACCTAAGTTTGCTACCAGAAGAATGGAAGCTTTTTAGGAGCCAAGACTTTGTCTGCATTGTTCGTTATAGCAGGACATATTTTTTGTGTCTGACATTTTAAGCCTGAGGACATTATGAGCTAGGAGAGTAGTCTGATGTTCTGGAATATTTGAGAACTTATCTGTGTTATGAAAGAACAACTACAGCCTTTTTATCTGTGCCCCTCTGGAGTTTTCCCTATGTTTTCATTTTGTCTACTTACCCCACTTCCTTAAATGGGCTGAATGAAGATTACCATGCAAACTAATTTCTTGTTAAAAGTTTTCCATGTTGCTATCATTCTTATTAAAATGATTATGTATTACATTCTTCAGGGTTAAAATATACTGACATGTTTGCTCATTGAAACATCCCAGCATATAACATAGTGTTTGCCACATACTTAGAACTCAATAAATACTCTAAGGATGAGGAAATAATTGTCACTTCTCATATTTATCACTATTTTTCCTTTTTTTTTTTGGCCACAGATAGTGGTAAAGCAAGTACTATAAATGACTGAAGTCAGAGGTGAGTCCAGCCCATACACATTATGGTAGCAACTGTGATAAACTGAAACACATGCTCATATTTCAGTTACACTTTATAAGTACAGGTCTTGTCTCTTCAAAGTAGTTCTGACTCCTAAATGCCAGTTGTTATAGGGATAACAACTAAGAATAAGGACAATAAAAAATAAGGACAATAAAAAATACTGCTTTTATCATAGAGGTAATAAATACATTTTATCTAACAGATTTTTATTTTGTGATTAGTCCTTCATTATTCTTTTAGTATTAAAAAATATCTCTCATGAAGTGATAGGACTGATGGGAGATTGTGTAGTGACTAAGGAAGGACTTAGGGGCGTCAGACTCATATTCAAATCCCAGTACTGCTGAGGTCATTGATATCTGAGAACTTCAGTTTTCTGGAAACTGGGATGATACCAGTAAACACACAGGCACACGCACACACACACACACACACGCGCGCGCGCGCACGTGCATGCCATGTATACTAACATACATGTACACATGTGTACAATACATAAATCATCCATCACAATAAATATCAACAATATAATATGTATTATACATTTGTACTATATATTAACATATCAATGTGTATCATATGTAATATATACTATATTGATGATATTAATTAATCAAGTTTTATATATTTATGAAATGTTAAGAGGGTTGCTGTAAATTGTAAATGAAATAAAGTCCTTAGACTCATGTCTTACAGTAAAATTTACTTTCCCTAAATGTTAACCACTTTTATTGTTTAGTTAGACAAAAAAAAGTTAAAAAAACTAAAACAGGACTCTTTATCTTGTCCCTCCCATTTTTCTCCTATAACAATTATTGGTTCATGAAATTCAAAATATTCAGACCTATTGAGCTAGATTATGTGGTTTCAACTTGTATATTTCTTTTAAGCATAAAATATCTTATGTACAGCTATTCAAACATACTGCTGAAGGCATGTTTTTATCTATAATGACATTTTTTTCTAAACCTGTAAGTATGCCTTTCTGGTGAAATGTAACATATTTCTCTGAATATGCTTGCTTAATGGCATTTAGTAAATATTAATTAAATATCAGACTTTTCAAAATTTTAAACTACTATCATAAATTCTGCTTTCATTTCAAGATAATTTCTGCAGCAGATGATCAAAAATAATGCTGTAAGAATAGCAGTGAAGATACAAACTGGGGAAAAATGCCCCCTGAGGTTCAGACAATCTGCTGTCTTTTGGTATAATTAACTTTAGGATAAGAAGATCTTAGGAAAATGCACAATGAAGGATAGATACCAGAGCAAATATTCTGGTTGAGTTTAATTAGCAGTGATCTTCATGACACTAAAGTGATTGTTTTTTAAACATAACTGTCACTGGCAATTTGCTGGAGAGAAGGAGGCAGAATAACTGTCTACAATATAAGTGTATGGCTTCAGAGCTACACAAGAGAAACTAAAAAGGTGCTTCATCAATCTTGAAGCTTCTCTAGATAAAATTTGGTGATGTAGGGTGGGAAGGAGGAAACTGAGAGAAGAAATTAGGGTTATAAGCCTTGAAGAGTAACTTTGGAGAAAAGGAAGACATTTCTTCTTCCCCACCCTTATAACCTTCAATTAAAAAAAAAAAAGCATGTGTGTGCTAAACACAACTTTCCTAAGTTATACTTATTTCAAGGCTAGAGAAAAAGAATAAACTTAATTTCTTTAACAGATTTCAATATAAGCCATTTTATTTTTAAACCACTCTGTATGTATAGTGGGCAGATTAGAAAATTTTTAGAAATACTCCAAAAGGCAGAATCTTGGGTGGAGTCATTATTTGAATCACAGAGCTTTTTCTTTAAAGTCTCCTTTACATGAAATTTAAATTTCCTGAGTAGGATGGTGGGGGTGGTGGGTATACTCTTTTGGAAAGTTTATTAGGGTGGCACAGAGGCACAGGTGCATAGCATAATCCTTCCATCTCTACTAAATTTCATTGCCAAGTGGGGCCAGTTGGTGCTTCTAAGAATTCCACTTGACTGATAGATCACAGAAACTTGGGCACTGAGGCATAAGGCGTGGTATGGTGATTGCTCATGCTTTCAAAATTTGAATGAAGCCTTAAATTTAAAGGGTGATAATCTATTACTGGAGAGGTTTACAAACCTCTAATAAAATTGTTGTCAAGACTCCTCACTTGACCTTCAACCTTAGGATCTGTGTTTTGATCTGTAACCATTATCATTCCATAAATGGCTTTACCTGTATTTTGTCTTAAGAATAAGGTAGTAGAAAAAACCAATTATGGCAATTTCAACAATAGGTCATTATTTAAAGCTGTTTTCTGAGAAGAAATAATTGCTTTATACAAAAATTAATCTTATTTATATGGTGCATATGTGTAGCGTACAATGTATGGATTTTGATCAGCTGCATCATTGTTTATGTTTCCTGCTTTATTCTTTATTAGTGTGATTGTGTGTGCATGTGTGTGTGGGGATATTCTTCACCTAGGTGTAAATCTGAACTAGTTCCATTTTTGTTCAGTAACATAAACAACAGTTCTGTGGTCATTTTAAGTCGCAAACATAACTTTAATCCAGTCTTCATAGTATTAAGGGCCATGCAAAATCAAAACTGCAAAGACAGCTTAACTTCAGATCTCACATGCCTGGTTTCAGTCTGAAGCTTATAGAAGAAGGAGCAAATTTGTCTCTTCTTTCTCCTTCACACTCCCTGCCCACCTCCTTCCTAGGATCAAATGCAAGGGGCAGGAAAGAGAGAAGAAATAAAAGAATAAGATCATTGTCGCTTGGCTTGGTCACTTGGCTTTGGCTCTTTGAATTGGCAGATGGTTAAAGTCAGTCTCCCTTGAAATCTTGGCTAGCAGGGACTTGGAATAAAAATGGACAATTTCTCCTGTGCAGTTATTACATGGGTTCTTCCTTTGCTGAGCTCCTCTTTTCTATAGTTTGTTTGATCTCCTTGGTAAACTCAGGTGCTCACTGTTCCTGAGGTGTTCACTTCCAACTCCTCATACAGTGTTTGGATATCTGGGGTATGCATCCAGTATTTTTCTATAAAGGTCAATTTTGTGACCCCACTCAACAGGACACAGAAGTCACTCTTTCCTGAGTAGCTCATTCTTGTTAATAGGAAACATCCAATTTCTTTTGCTTGGGCAAACTTAGAATAAAATAATGCATTCTGACACACAGATAAGCGTCTTCTTGGATCCACCAGGAAAACTGTAGATTGGTGGATAAGTCTACCATGCAAATTTTTCCAGATATACTATCCACACTCTCATAATTTGTGTCAGGCAAGAGTCTTCTGGTTCTCCAAACTATGGGAAACATATTTCAAAACATGCTTTGCTTGCTAGGTGGGAAGTGAGAGGGAGATAGTAATTGGTGGAAGGTGAAGACTTAGAGAGTGATAGTATCTCCCTCTTCTTCCCTCTTGGATTCCTTTCTGTATCATCCATCTGCTTGAGGAATAAATGAGGATGCAACCAGTTCTTTGGAGTCATTTCTTTGTAAAATTGTATTTGGAGTGGGTTATGTCTCATATCTCTTTTTGACTATTAGAATCCTAAGAAATAAAGACAGAGAGAATCCAATTCTATCATCTTGTTACTGGTGTTTTAAAGTTTACAAAGAGTGTAATCTTACTGTTTCAGTTCCTTCTCACTATAGCAAGAGATAAGACACTTCTTTTTCTTGCTCGTGAAAATAATTTGGAAAGGTTAAAAGGTGTGCCCAACTTCAGATGGCTTTCTGGAAACTTTTTCCTTATGTGAATCCTCCCTACCTAAACTTGTTAGTATATTTTGCTGTAATCATGTCTGTATCCTTAGCATTTAGTATCTAGCAGGCAATAAATAAGCTATTCTTTATGGACTCAACACAACCAGGATTCCTAATGTCTAGTGGAGGCGTTCAGAACTTGCCACCCCCAAATTTACCACTTTGCCATATTGATTATTTTGAGCTGAAAGCAGTTGAGAAATAGCAAGCACAGAGTTCTCTGACCTTCCCATTTCTACATAAATGATTATAAAATTTCCCATGATATAGGTGTCTTCCCTGTACCAGGAAAAGAAGAACATTCTTATTACCAGAGAATGGAAGTCATTGCCAAAATGGACCTACTAAAATAGCCCTTATCTTCCACTAGTTTCCTCCATATATTTCCTAATCTCTGTCCCGTAATTTATTGCCCCTAGCCTAAGTCCCTTTATCTTGTCACATCACCACAATTTATAGTTCTTTGTTTTAAAAGTTATGAAAGCTATTGAATCTTGGTTCCTTCGTGTTCATTTTATGTTTGAAGACTTCTGTGTACATGTAAAAACTGTAAATAAAATTTACATGCTTTTCTTTTATTAATCTGTCTGATGTCTATTTAATTGTTAGACCCAACCATGAACATAGGAGGGTAGAAGAAAGTTTTTCCTCCACAATAATATTTAAGTCCCTTTTCTACCAAACACTAATTTTCTCCTTAAGCAGGTGGTGTGGCTTTTTGATCTCTCTGGTTATACAACCTCTGTGATTCCTTACATTCTATGATTATTTCAATTTAAGGCCAACCTGGGATCCATGGGTTTGAATTTGAGTAAGCCAAGAAAGTCCAAGGCAGATTAGCTCTATGAGGGCTATTACAGACAATTCTACCCTTAGGTTGTGACAGGGGAAGATGGAGGGTAAAATCCATAGAGGCTGGGAGTGGAAAGAGGTGGATAAATAAAAGGGTGGATGGTAATGGGGAAAGGGACAATTAGTTGCAAATTAGAAAATGGGGAATAATTGAGGAAATGGGAAAAAAGAATTTGATCACTGTGATTTGGATCCCTGTAATGTCCTTTCAGAGATACAAGTAAAGAGCAGGGGGATAACACATGTGAATAAGGTGACTATGATGAAGGACAATAGGGAGATTTGAGGATTGTGGTAAACTAGAGAATACCTGCCCTATCTAAAGGTAGCAAGAACAATTCAACTCTCGCTGAAATGAGCATAGGAACTCAGATTGCAGATCTTCTAAATTTTCAAAAAATGTTTATAATCTGGGTTAATTTCAAATGTAAAATTGTTCTGTTTGATTAAAAACAGTGTGGGCCAAATAATATATTTGTGGGTTTCTGGTTCGGCCTGTGTCCTAGATTGATTCTGGACCCATTTTCTTTCTCTTCATTCTACCTCTCCCTTCTTTCTCTTCAGGGCATGGCTTGGGACTGAAATAGACTGTGGTGACTAGGAACTGAGGTAAGGACTGCTAAGCAACCTCATTTCCTTCTACTAGTCTTTATCAAACAATGAGAGCTATGCCTCATTTCACATTTTACCCTCAGAGACTAGAACTAGAATTTAGAACTACATTTAGCTTTTATTCAACTGAAGGATGAAATTCTTCCTTTAGCAAAACTGCAAAGGCCTTTTTCCCACAGAATTAACATTTATCACACACACATGTCCTAGAGCTATTTTGAGTCTAGAAGCAAATATTTAGTACCTTTAAGTGTTATAATGTGTGTTTAATCTTTTAGTCTGTTTTGGAGATGGTATAGATTTTTTTCTGAGAACTGAATGACATACATATTTTTAAAGTTATTTGGGCCACAATTTTGAGAGTCCAGGAGATTTTGGTGTCAGATATTAACAATAAACAATTTATAAGCATTTTTGGTGGCATTATGGTTATTAGTTTGCTAAATATGTCAGTGTCTATACTTATGTGGTATAAATATATACGCCCCATACATATAATTTAATTATAACTAAAAAATGTCTCTTTAAGACATCAACATTAAGCAGCTAATATATTGCATAGATTGTAATGAAATGAAGCTTTTATTAACTGCTTGCATTTACAATTCAGTTAGTGCAGAGAGGTTTAAATATGACCTAGATATTTAAAATAGCTTGTATCTGAGAAAAATAGTAGGTAGTTAACAACAACAAAAAATCACGTCCTAATAAGAACCCCGAAAACAGTTCATTTCCAGACCTATTTTCTTGAAATATTTCAGTCGTTCAAAAAAATAGTTTTCTGGGTTAAATTCAGAATTTAATTGCTTGTTAAGAATTGCACTGTCTGGTATAAATGTACTACATTTCACCTCAACCAAAATATTTTAAGTTCTATGGCAATCCTAATAAATCGGGGTGCCAAAATGTTTCCGTCGCTGAAGACTGTGGCATTCAAAAAACATAGTTCAACAGGCAATTTCATCTCTTCTCCCATCTCTCAAAGGATGTTAAGGGATCTAAATCATAGTGACCATATCTTTTTCTCCCCTTTCCCCATATTCTTATCTGCAACTAACGTCCCTCTTCCCCATTCCCATCCAGCCTCTGACTCAAGCCCTCTCTCCCCGCAAGTCTGTCTAGCTTTTACTTTCCATCTTCTCTTTTCCTTTCTCATAATTTTAACTGTGAATCACATTCCCCTTTCACGGGATTACTTCCCTCCTCCTTCCATGTTAGTCTGAGGGGTGGAGGAGGAGAAAGAGTGTTGAATGGATCTGTAATTCCAAAATGATGGGGCTGGAGAATTCTATAAACATTCCCCCTTTAGTAATTGTTATCGTATTGCATATGCATATAGAGTTTTAAATCTGGCTTACTTCAATAATGTTAATTAAAATACAATGAAATTAGTATATAATAGTTTGTAGCCAGATATTCTGGAGAGGATGAAATTGGGCTTTTTATTACTAAAATGATGGTGTTCCCTGAAGTGTTGTCAGTGCTATCAAACTACTCCATTCTGCCTCTGTTAGGACAATAAGGTTCTTTATCTCCTCTCTCTCTTTTTTTTTTTTTTTTAGTGTTTAAGGATGGTAACAAAAGAATTTATCAGTGGTGATTAGAGCAGTGCTCAGCCTTCATACTGCTTCACAATCTGGCACCAGTTTCAGTTTCCTGCCTTGTCCTAACCATGTTTCCCATGATCAGTACATTATTTATGCCTCTATTAATAGAGCAAATTGCCTTGAATTATGGATATTCATGTACACACAGTCTGCCTTAATGGATTATAAACTCTGTAGTTTCTTACACACAGTCTAGACTGAAACAATGATGTTGGGTTGGCACGAATTACTTAGTTTTATAGACTTTCAAATTGTAGGGAATGTCTCTCTTGTGACTTTGTTTTGTTCAATGGCTAGTAGGGTAGCTGAACTTGATACTAGTTCTGAATGAGAGCTAGAGTAGCAGTAGAGCTTACTTCCTCAAAATTTGAGGAGTCTTCTTTCTACTAAACTCCACAAGTATTTCCTGAACAAAGATAATGTAGAAGATACTGAATGAGGCACAATGGGAGAAACAAATGTATGAATGACTCAGTCTTTATCTTTGGAAATCTTACTGTTGTTGCATATAACTTAATACATGAAATATAAAATGAAGCAGAAGACCCATTATCTCCTGACTTGTTAAAACACTGAGAAATATAAATATGTTTATATTTGGAGTATTTTCCACTTGAATTTGTTAGGGGGAAAAAGGACGTCTGCAACAAATTCTGCAGATAGGTTTATGGACCCCACCTCAGATCAAAAAGATCCAAGGCATTAAGGGATTAGAAGCCATCATCATTGAAGAGAGGATTACTGGGAACTGAAGGGCGGAGTGGAGCAGGAGATAAAAAGCTGGAGAAGAAGAGGACAGAACACACACATAGACAGAAGACAGGAGGAGAAGGAAGAAGGATGGAAAGCCAGAAGAGGCACAAGAAGCAGAGAGACTTGTAAAGAAGCTGCACTGGCCTGGACTGATTGAAATAGATGTGGGCAAGAGAACCGTGGGGGAGTTTGACTATAGCAACATTGATATTGGTTTTGATTTTGCTCTTTAACTCTCAGAATTGTCTGTTTCTGACCCTTTTGTATGGGTCCCTGCCGAGGGGTGTTTTGGTTCTTCCCAGAATTGTCTGGCTGTTTCTGATCCTTTTCTTTGGGTCCCTGTGGAAAGCTGTTTTATACTTGTGGCAGGCTTTTGGGCCTTGCTTTGGGCCAATCCCATTTGGGTGGACTTTTACCCACAAGGAGTTGGATAACATTGGGTGCTTGATTTAGATACTATATTCTTTGTCTTTCTATTAAAGTTTGTTTCCACAAAAGGTCTTGTATGTTTTGTATTGATGCGGTAGATGGCAGAACCTATTTAGAACAGGGCAGGTCTGGGGTTTCGGGGGTGCCCCTCTCCCTGCCTGTAACAGATTCACCACTGGCAATACTGGCAAAATCGTTGGCAATATTTCTCAGTTCTTTTCTAGGGATTACCATAAGTTTGAGAAATAAAATTCATATAATGAATGCTTGGAAGAAGAGTAAAAGCTAAACATTCTTTAGGTTCTTACTCTTGAAGAAACCAGACCAGCCATTCAAATGATAAATGCTATGGCATCCAACAAACAACTGTTTTGAGTCTTTTGTTCCAGAATGTTTGGGCTCTCTAAATAGGATAACTTCTGCCATTAACTACTGACAGACTGGAACATACCTTGGGTGGGCTGTCTTGGTTTCTCCAAACCTCCAGGCTTAAGTTGTTTACAGTTTGGCATTGTTTCTTAAACAAGAGTCTATATGCTCAGATATTCTTCAATGTATTTTAAACATGTTTTGTAAACCAACTGTGACTGAAATTGTATTCGATCTCCATAGAAATGCTGAGTCTGATGGTATCATCTGCATACAATCTATTTTATAGAAACACAGGAAATTGAAACTGCAAAGGATTTTCTGGAAGTTTTAGCAGGAGGAAGAGGTGGGTTGTGGGACTAGTAAGGTGAATGATAGTCATAGTGTGATGGGTGAATGGTATCCCCTCAGCTTCCTATGTTAAACCCCTAACTCCTGGTACCTCAGAATGTGGCTGTATTTGGAGATAAGGCCTTTAAAGAGATCGTTAAAAAGATCTTACGGTTGGTCCTAATCCAATTGGACTCATCTCCATACAAGAAGAGGAAATTTGGATACACAAAAAGAGACTACAGTTGTACACACAGAAGAAAAGTATATGTGTATGTATGGGTAATTTTATTTGTCATCTTGGCTAGACCACGGGGTGCCAGATATTTGGTTGAAATTATTATGAATCTTTCTGTAAGGGTTCTTTTCTATGACATTTATATTTAAATCTCTTAGTAGAGAAGATTATCCCTCATGATGTGGGTGTGTCTCATATATAATCAGTTGAAAGCCTGATTAGTGGCTGATTAGAGGACAAAATGGTGATATCCTCTAAGCCAGAAGGAATTTTGCCTGTAGACTGCCTTTTGATTTTATCTGCAATATCCTATCTTCTTAATTCACCAGCAAAGTGCCCTTGGACTCAAATATCAGCTATCCCCTATATTTCCAGCTAGCTGGCCTCCCTTATTAGATTTTGGACTTGCCAGAACTCTATATTCTTAAAAAAGTAATTATCTTTCTATTATATATACATCCTTTTGGTTCTGTTTCTCTGGAGAGCCTTGACTAATGCACCTTGTGACATACCGGTAGGTTGGGGACATGTGAGGAGAGAGGTTTCAGAAAAAACAAAACCTAGGACATCTTCATCTTGAATATCTAGCCTCCAGAACTGTGAGAAAATTAATTTCTGCTATTAAAGTGACTGGTGTTTTGTGATGGCTTTGTCAAACTAGTGCACATAATGTGTTTGTAGGGTATAACTCAGTGATCCTAAGAGCTAATAGTGCAGTAGAAAGGTAATAATAATATGAGGATCCTAGTAGTAGTGTCATAAGATAGTTATAATAGAATTATAGCAAGATGTTAGTGAAATTGTAGCAATGTATTAGTACGGAATAAGGTAATAATAGTGTATGATTATGAGAGCACTATTAAAGTAGACTATGGTTATAGTACATAAGGTACTATAGTATGGTAGTAGTAAGATCGTCATAAGATGGTAGTAATGCAGTAAGGCAGTGTGGAAGTGGACTGTGTCATAGAAATGTAGTTCCTGAGTCAGGTAGTACTGAGATAGCGAGGAGGTGCAGTGAGGCCTCAGTAGTGCTGAAAGTAAGGGTGGTGTAGGGGAGTGGGAGCCGGGACAATAGTTATCATACTGATTCTGAGTGGGGCCCTCACTAAGTGCTGTTGAAGACTTCTTGTACTTAATTCTCAGAGTAATCGTAATTTCCTTATTGGAGGATATTTGGAAGGAGGCAATTTTCTTTTCACTCCTCTTATCCCTATGAAGAAATTAAAGTTCATGAATGTTAAATGACTGATCATGAAGTATGCTGGTAGCAAGTGGCAGAACCAGGGCTAAAATCCAGATTTATTTAACTCAATGGCAGGAAATCTTTATTATTATGTTAATTCAATGCTATCTCATAGAGAGGAGGAAACTAAGGCTCAGAGAATCAGAGGAGCTAGATTTGCCTAGGATCCCCCCATCTATGTCAGATTTGACATTAAAGAAGTATTACCTCAGGATACTTACATGTGTCCAGTCCCTTAACAGTGTACATATCTACTTTGAGATGTTATTTCAATCTTTAAAACAGTCACATTCCCTTTTCATGACAGCAAACTTAGAACTTCACATGTAAAAATAAAAGTTTTCCCCACTATACGAAAGTAGAAGCAATTGCTCTTCATTTATATGGAAACATTTTTGAATGTTCCCAGGCTCAAAAATAACCAACAAAATCATAGTAAATAACGTATAAAACCCTGAACTCATAGTCACATATGGTAAAAGTAGGAATGATATGCTAGATACATCCGGGGCCTGTCTGGGGAAGGAACTCGGGGCACAATTCTTGTTGCTTGGGGATGCACACAGTCTCTCTTACAGTTGCTTCCAAACAAATATGGAAGTCTTTTCACCTTTGTTGTGAAAGTGACAATCCTTTTTTTATTTCTTTGATTCACAAAAAATAGGTACTAATGCAGGTGTTTTGTAAAAGTGGAGTGGTGCAAAGCAAACTTTCCAAAAGCAGGGGATACTTGAACATTTAGTTGACTATCCAGGTAGAAAAAATTATGACAAGTGATCCAGGAGTATCTATTGTACCTACTATGCCTGCTGCTCTAGCTGCTGCTGTGGAAAGATGAGGAAGTCTTCTCTGTTTTGGTCAGATGTCATGTTATGAATCAGGCTTGGTCTGTGCTTTTGTTATCTTGCTACGTAGACTGTCTTGGATGAAAACACCTGCCTATCCCTTTCCTTGATCCAGACAGACTAGTTCTTAGTTTGCTCCACCCTACACGGTGTATTTACACCAGCATGTGTGTGTATCCTAAAACATACACAGAAACCTTAATTACAAATATTAAACAATTCATCCCCTGTGAGCCTCTTGCTGTCATTAGCCTGTTGTGTTTGATTAACTCCTTATTGTAGCTTTACATGACAGAACAGAGAGGAAGCATGCTCCCTCGTGACTGATAAAGGCACTAATTCCATTCATGAGTCTTCCGCCTTGATGACCTCATTTAGTCATGATTACCTCCCAGCTACCCCAGCCCCTAAAACCATTACATTGGGGTAAGGACTTAAACATATGAATTTTGGTGGTATACAAACATTCAGTCTGTAACATAATAAATATGAAAAAAGCTTGAATTCATGAGTCTTAAGAGGAAAGCCAGTTCCCTACCTCTCTATCTCAGTTGCTATCTCTCCAGTGTCAATCATCAATGTGATTAATAACATTTATTTTAAAATTGAGCTCTGACAGTGCATAGTAGTTTTCAGAAATTATGTAACTGAGCCTCAATCATTTCTGATAGTTACTTGTTATTATCTCTTTCTGAGGTTACTGTATTTTTTTCCTTGCGACTTGTAAATAAAGAATTAGCACCAAATATACATCTAATGTATCAAGCAACATGCTGGCCTAAGTAAATGAAAGGATAAGTGAACAGAAAGCCTCTAGGAATATGTTTTGCATTTGATAACTACTCGGAGACTGTTATTCTCCTCTTAGGTTATGAAGAGACCCTAAGTGACATATTCGTATATTTCCTGCTTGTAACCTTCAGAGAAAAATATCATGGAAAGAATCTACATGGAATAAATCAGGCAGTGCACTGTTCCCCCTTGTAATTCTACAGTGACATTCCTCCCCCCTACACTTTTTTTGTAACTTGTCTACCCACATCTAAGTACAGAAAAGGCTACATGTAGTCAAAATTGCTCTGTTGCCCAGAAACAATGTAGGATACTGTTTTTCTGAACATACCAATAAGAAAATGTTAATGAGGTCCACTCTGTTCAAGTTATTGTTCCTGGCATAGGAGGGCACATATAGGTCTGTTTTAAATTTTCTTCATCTGAATTACTGGGATAGATACTAGCTTGTTTTATGTTCACATACATATAGCAACATCCGAGGTGGGTAGTGGAGGTCTTGGGGAAGGGCCTTAGGATATGGGCTAATCTAGGACTATAGCAAAAAGCCAATGAGGCAGCTAAGATTTAAACAGAGCCTCCCATCTGCCCAACAAAGCTGTGTGCACTTGTGAGTATATCAGAAAGGGATAGAACTTGGTCTTGGTTACAGGAAGAATGAAAAGATGGAGAAGTAACTCTTCAAATGAGGAAAAGCTATGTGGAAAACTTTCCCTGATCTCCCCTTCCTGCAGCACTCTTGCCAACCCCTCTAAAACCCTCTCTGAACTTATTTTAAAATGATATTGAATAAACCACATCGCTGAGTTAATCAAATACCTAAACATTCATAAACTTTGTTGTCTTCCCTGAGTGATTATTGATTACATACCCGGCAGTTGTCTTGCTGGTGCACTTTGTGTCTTGGCTTGTGCAATTACTCTGAGTTTTGAGTTATAAGCAGTTGACCTTGATGCTATGCAGAGTCAAAAATTAAGCCTGCTTAAATTTCTTGATTCCTTCCCATTCTTTTCCTCCCACATTGCTTTCTTCCTTTCTGCAGCTCCTCAAAAGAAAGGTGAATAAATTATGTTCATGTACAATTTAAAGAGCTCATTATTTAATGTTGAGATATGTAACCACACTTCCAGTGTATTAACCATCCCAATGCCATTGATGTGCCTCGGCCTGAATATTGGGGGAATTAGACTTCCTTAGTGATTCACTGATAGTTTTTTTTCCATAGGGTTTTTTTGTTTGTTTGTTTGTTTGTTTTTAATGTAGTGAGGGGGAAATCACTGCCCTGGACAAGTGGAGAATTGGGTTTCCTCTGATTTCTTGAAAAGAGAAAAAAAAAAGCTATTTCTTAATAGCTTTTTTCAGAATTTTTTTTTTCATAGTAAAACCCTAAATATTTTTAGAGCCACAATCTGCTCATTTTTTTGGTCTGTTCTATTCAGCTGGTCACAATTATGCCTTTATCAGTGAACCTGTTAGAAGCCTTTTATAATTCCTACCCACCCCCACAACTTGTTTATTATGTTCACAAAACATTCTTTGCTAATCTTCATCATAAATTGAACATCTTATATTAAAGTAATTTTGTTGAGAGAGGTGCTATGTTCCCTGTCCCCACTTAATGAGGTGAAATCTGAGCCACCAGGTGAAGCTATATAAAATGGAAGGCAGGAGGCTCAGGGAAAAAGGAAGAAAGAAAGTTCTTGTTTCTGTGGCTTGACTTGCACCGTGGTACTGCTGGGAAGGAGACATAGAAGGAGAGACATGTAGAGACCCATGGAAGAGATACATGGGTGAGAATCACATGAGGAAGCTGACAGTGGCAGCTCTTATCATAAGTTGTACTTTGATTTTGCTCTTTTCATGCCAGACTTGCCTGGTTCCTTCTGCCCCTTTCCTCTGGGATCCCCACCAGAAATATCCTTAGAATTGTGGCAAGCTTTTGGGCCTTGGTGGCCCTGCTTTGGTCCATCCCTGTTTGGCTAGGCATTTACCCGTGAGGGGATGGGTAAATTTGTATGTTTTATTGGGAAACTATTTTTCCTTTTTCTCTTCTCTCTCTATGGACAATTAGTCTACTAAGGTTCTTTCACACTACAAGTCTCCTTTGACTTTGTGCTCACTGTTGACTGGATCCCTTTAAAGTATGTAAGTCTGGGGGTCCTCGGGTGCCCTTCTATTCTGCGCTAACAGTTTGCTTACTAATATATTAGGGATCCTATTTACTTATGAATAATCTGCAATTCTTTTAAAAAAAATTTTTTTTTTTAATACAAGCTGGGGTACAGGCCAGAAGCATGGGTTGGCGAGAGGGTTCACCAGAGACAGAGCGGGGAGCAGAACAGGCAGATCAGAAGTACACTGCTGAGGATAGCAATGGGCGAGGCAGGAAATGTCTGCCGCACCATGTGGGAATCTCCCCAGCTGGGCTTCGAACTCACACAGTGCTGCCGACAGCTCCACAGCGCAGTGCGCAACCGCTGCGCCACCAGGGAGGCCCAATCAGCAATTCTATATCAAGAATATCTCCAGTTCATGAAGCATCACCAGAAGAGACTGGTATTTTTATGAGCTTACCCCAAGGAGACTGAACTTCCCATTAAGTATATTGACACTTTGATTGCAGTTCTGATTAAAAGCAAGAGAATTATAAATATTGCTATTTAAAAAATTTCTGCCTAAAATCATAACAAAAGTAATACATTTAAAGGGAATTTCCCCCATGAGTTATCCTTAAAAATAGAGGTTAGTGAATAAATAACTTCTACTTTATCCACCTCCTTTGCTGTATCATACACCTATATAGTTATATATGGAAATTATACATTTTAATTATTTTTCCTCTTCTTTCCCCTATTATTTTATGAAAGTTACTCTGATTGTAGCTTAATTTGCTTGGATTGTAATAATAACAAAGCCACACAGATTGGTGGCTTAACCAACAGAAATGTATTTTCTATAGTTCCGGAGGATGAAAGTTCAAAATCAAAGTGTTGGTTAGGTTGGTTCTATCTGAGAACTGTGAGAGAGGATCTGTTCTACGTCTCTATTCTTGGTTTGTAGGTGACTATCTTTGCCTCATGACTTATCATAGTTTTCACTCCATGTGTGTCTCTGTACCCAAATTTCCCCTTTTTGTAAGGACACCAGTCATACTGGATTATGGACCATACTAATGACTTCATTTTTGATTAGCTCTATAAATTCTCATTTCCAAATAAGGCCACATTCTGAAATACTGGAGGTTAGGATTTCAACATATTCATTTTGAAGGAACGTAATTAAACCCATATTAGGTGGTGATTCAATATATTTATTTTCTCCATAACAAACTGCACATTGAAATAAAGGCATCTTGAAACTAGAGAAATGGATGTTTCACAAGAAATCATGGATTTGGAAACAAGCACAGGGAATAATGAAAATAAAAAAAATTATCTCCCTTTGGGGAAGTGTTGAGTGTGTGTTTGCAAAAGAACTACGTTATGTTACATACGGACACTTCAGAAGAAGATATAGTGTAGGGGCAGCAAAACAGTGTGGGCACAGAGAGGGACCTCATAAGTTACGTGAGGTGGTTGTGGTCACCTAGGAGCATTAACCCAATTCCAGTTGATGTCCTCACTTTCACTGAGACTCCACCTCTCTCTCAACCTCAGGTTTTGTGGTTGATGCTCTATGCCTTTTCTGATCCCAAACTTAAGTGTGAGCATATGACTAAAGCTAAGCTGTTTGAGTCCTCTTTCTCAGGTTTCTGAATATCAAATGAAGCGGTGAATACAAAGTAGCAGCAATGATTGATGTTCGTGTACTCATTACAGCAGCAACTTGTAAAGAAAATCAAGCCATTCCAGTGTTCTAAGTTCCCACCCCATCCAGTTCTGGATTTATTTCTCCAGTCTTCCTGTAGGTTTTGTGTTTTGCCAGACATCTTCTTACGATCCCTTTTTCTTAGGCAGGAGTGATTTTTGATGCTTTAGATTGAAAGCTACTAATCGGTGTAAGGTTTTCTGAGAGATGATACCTGGTCTTTCAGGATTTATAGATTTTGCACTAATCTCTGTACATGATTATGGATCTTCAGATAAAAAGAAGTAATAATTATATTCACTAAATAAGCCCTTTTTATATTTCTTTTCAAAATGAGAAAAAATATACACATATACATATGAATATACATGTTATATGTACATATTATAATTATAAAATATATAACACAATGTAATATATAAAATATATAGGTATGTATTTTATAATATATTAATTTTTATCTTAAGTTAAACAAATATAATTGGCCTGGGAATTATAGCTTTATAGTAAAATAATAGAGGGAGATCTCAGACTAGTGAATAATACAGAAATGCCCATGTGCTTATAAAATTCAAAGCTATTGCTAGTCTTCTTCATACACACACACACACACACACACACACACACACACACACACACACACACATTACCATGGTATAGTGATTGGTTAATCAACAAATGCTTATGCTTAATGTTTATCAGTGAATCTAGTAGAGAAAAAAACTTGTCTATGTATATGTCTAGAATGAGTTCCTTGTAGATCTGGGATATTAAAGAACCCAAATAATCAAGAAAAAAGAAGACAAAGAACCCAATTCAAAAATGGTCAGAAGAGCTAAATGGACACTTCTCCAAATAAGACATACAGATGGCCAACAGGCACATGAAAAAATGCTCATCAGAGAAGTGCAAACCAAAACCACAGTGAGATATCACTTTACACCTGTGAGAATGGCCCATATCAAAAAGACCAGAAGCAAAGAAAAAGAACCCTCATATACTCTTGGTGGTAATATAGACTTGTCCAGGCCTATGGAAATGGAAAACAGGAGGTTTTTTCAAATATTGAAAATAGATTACCATATGATCCAGCGTTTTGACTCCTAGGGATGCTCCTGAAGATGCAAAAAACAAAACAAAACACGAATTCAAAGGGATATATGCATTCCTGTATAAGTATATTGCATTACTATTTACAATAGCCAAGATATGAAAACAACCGAAGTGTCCAATGTCAGATGAGTAGATTATGGATATGTGGTATATATACTCAATGGAACACAACTTAGCTGTCAATAAAAGATGAGCTCTTGCCATTTGCAGCAACATGGATGGAGCTGCAAGGTATTAAATGAAATAAGAAAAAAGATGATTTCAGTCAGGTGGAATGTAGAGAAACAAAACAAAGGAACAGATAAAAGCTAAACAAAATAAACCTAGAAATTTGACTGTAGCATTGAGAATACTAAAGAGGGAGAAGGTCCAGTGGACTGTGGTGGAGGATTTGGCGGTAGGTGTGGTGTTGTAACACACATCTGAAAAGGTGTGAACCTATAACTCTTTACCATATACAGTGTTGTAAACCAGTGTTACCCCCCCCCCATATAATAAAAATTAAAGAACAATGATTAAGTGTTTACAGTTCTCCCGAGAGACATAATGACTAGTCTCCTTAAATCAGAACCAATGGTGACTTCCTGGTATCTTTCAAATGCTTAACAATAAAACAAAATATTTACCTACTACTTTTTAGGTTCAGGGCACTGTGCTTATATGTAATAATATAAGAGCAAATAAGATTTGAAATCATTCTTTAAGGCGCTCACAAAATGCAAAACTGAAATCTGAACATATTTGTGAAATTACAAGCATATTTAAAATTACTCTTACATACTAATACCATCAGTAAAAGTAAAATCTTTTTTTTTTTAAAGTAAAAGTTTTTTAAATTGACAAACCTTAGGTATGGAATCTAAGAAAAGTCTCTTGGGCTACTATTATACATGAGATTTGTGTGTAGTGTACATATGGTATTTCATATAAAGGCTATTTGCAATCTTACAGAGATTTAAAATAGGTACTTAAGTGTAGAATCTACTGCCTAGTGATTCTCTAAATTCCCTACTTAATTTTCTTTATCGCTATCCAACTTATGTTCTATTAGAAAAATACAAACATTGAATATGCTGGAAACATGGTAAGTGGAAAGTCACGTAAGAGTTGGAAGTAAGCAAAATTGTATGGTCAAAACAACACAGACCTGGGAGTCAGGCAAGCCAATCCTCCCACTTCCTCGCTGGCTTGAAACATCCCTTGGCCTCTGAGAAGCTCAATTTTCTCCATTGAGTAGTAACAATTCCTCTTCTATCTCATTGGGTTGTGTAAGGCTCAAATGAGAAAGTATTAGAAGTCCAAATACACAAATGTGAGTCATGAGCGTTAAATGATGTCACAGGTTAGATTAATTATGCTGGAAGCTTCTCAAAGTTGTTGCTATTACTCTCTAAAAGTATGAGTAGACAAAGACAGCATTCACATACTTTTATCTTTCAGATGGGTGTGGGAGTGAGGTGGGATAAAGGAGTTAGAGGAGAGAGTACAAGCTGAATATGGGAAATTTGTAATACATAATATAATGCAGTAGAGTGAAGGACATTGAAGGGACCGAGTGCATTTTTTTAATCCCATGGTTTATGACACGCCTGTAATAGATTTCCCCAAATTTTCCCCAAGGCAAGTGGAGACATTGAATAATCCAGGTGGATTTGAAAAATAACCTCTAAAAATAATGTGTTAATGGCTGGTCCCTCGAAAGGATATTGAATATAGAGCAGAAATAGTATATCTTCAGTTGCTTCAAGTAGAGAGAATTCAACCATCCCATAACTTCAATCTTCATAGTAACTTTAGCAGGTAAGTGGGTTTGGAGAAAAACTAAACCAAGATGTACTGCTCTTCTTCTCTCTTAACAAGAACAGAAAGTCTGAGTCATAAAATAGAGGCCCTAGTCACTAGTCAGAATTCCTAACTTGTCATATCTGTAGAGTCTATTCTTAAACATGATATAAAAAAAAGCTCTAGACATTTAATGTCTGATTTTTTTTTGAGGAGTGTGTGATCTTACATGGACTGAGGCTTTTTGATGATTCCCATTCTTAAAACATTGCAGTCTTAATCAAATCAAATTCACCTATTTTACTACTTCTGACTTTTCTAAAAGTAATAAAGCTAAAACAAGACCAGTATGTGTGTGTGTGTGTGTGTGTGTGTGTGTGTGTGTGTGTGTGTGTGTGTGTGTTCATGTGCATGCAGGCATTAAAGTTTCAGCTCTCAGAGTTTTCTTTTTGATTGGTTAGTTGCTGGATTTTACTTACATGGGAAAGAAATGTCAAGGATTACAAAAGTTTAAGAGTTATCAGTGAAGATACTTATATCCCGAATCATAATGTAAATGTCTAACTTCGATCATCCGCAGCACTTTACTGTGAGTAACCCCCATAAGGCTTACTAGCAGAACTTCTAATATTTCTTGTCATTCCTTTCCCCCAAAGAGTTTAAGAATCCCAGTTTAGAGATTGTGATAGTGATGGTGATAATTATGGTGATGTGAGGTCTGATCACACTGCTGTTACTTCTTGGGGTTGCTTGGTTTTGTGCATGAAGATAGAACCTACACAGCCTGACAGCGGACACACTGCTGCTGGGGTGGGCTGATAGGAGCAGGTCTTTGACCAGGTCTCATTTCGCTCCTGGGGAATTGCTCATTTTCATTTACACTTTCATGCGCAGTGCAATATTGTCTATGTCAGAGGAACTTCCCACAACCAGCCTTCCTTCAAAAACACTTAGAAATTGCCAGTTCCCCGAACAACCCTGATTTTTCACTTCACTTTCCATGATTTGAATTTTCCACTTTAAATATTGCACTTATAGGAGGAATATAGGGGAACCAAATAAGGGATCTGGAAAAAAAATAGTAATAAATAAAAAAACCAAAATTAATAGGCAACTATAAATCAGAGACATTTTGCCTGGGAGGAGGAGGAAGAGGGACCAAAACAGGGGAGGGAAGAGCACAAGGGACTATGGTGATTGTGCACGGGTGAATTGTTGGTGGGAATTTTTTTTTCTGGTTTAGATTATTTATTTACTTATTTACTTATTTATTATACATATATATATATATTTACATCATTGTTCATTTTTGTATATTTGCTTTCTTTTCCCAGATGTAGTCCCCCTAGAATTTCCACCACCATTTCACCTATGCACCATCATCATGGTCCCTTGTGCTCTTTCTGCCCTCGTTTTGATACCTCTCCCTCCTCTCCTGCAGAATGTCTCTAATTTATAGTTGTCAGTTCATTTCTGTTTTGTTTTGTTGTGTTTTTTTTTGTTATTATTTTTTTTCCTGATCCCTTTTTTGGTTTCCCTATATTCCTCTGATAAGTGAAATCGTGCAAAATTTTTCTTTTTCCTTCTGACTTATTTCACTGAGCATAATCTCTTCTAGTTCCATCCATGTTGCTACAAATGACATTAGTTTATATTTTATGGTGGGAATTTTACAGGGACTATACCTGAGAGGAGAAAACAAACATTGTACAAAAATGAACACTGATTTAAAATATATATAAATAAATAAGCTATAAATAAAAATGATAAATATTGCCTAGGGTTCAAAAGCCTGGCTTCTTAGGCAAATTGGGCCACCTCCATCCCAAGGAAAACTTCTGCTTATCAGGATGTGGGGAGATATACTCAGCTAATGGAACACAGCTAAAGAAAGGCCCTGTGCTCTTCTAGGACAATGATGGGTACTTCACATTGTCTTTTAACCCAGGAGGGTTAACCCTGGAGGGTTACCTAAGTGATTCCTTGCAAGACAAAAAAATCAACAGAGGAAACACTTCAGCTCTACCCCACACTGCAATGCTTTTAGAAGCATTGCTAGTAGAAAGGTAAATACATATGCATTTAGGGCAACTGACTTTCTAGGGCTTTTGTGTGTCTTTTAAATCTTTCTTGTAAAATCAAAGTATAACCATACAAAAGAAATGATTTAGTAAGTTCAATCATTGTAGACAAGAAACTGTATAATGAATGCTATTCTAAATATATGTGCTAGGGAAATTGTTTTAGTGCTTTTTCTATACTTAGTCATCTGAAATATCTGACTTTTGTCCAATACTTTGTTCAAAGACAACTTGAGTTATAAAAATTCAGCAAAGTATTTTTAAATTCAGTAATATCTCATTGATGTAACTGACTTTAAAGTCAGTTCTTGAATTTAAAACCTTAGTTTATGGAATATATTAAATTGTTAGGTGAACAGCATGTCCTGAATGAACTTCACCCTCTGATATTTTATGGACTCCACCCTTACCTCCATGTCAGTGAGATCCCAGTTGCCCAGGACTACAACTCCCATCATGCCATCAATCTGCTGTTACTTAACTTTCCAAAGGGGTGTTGCTGGGAACTAAGGGCAGAGTTAAGCAGCCATGCTGTATGTAAAGCTGAACACTTGTGTGCTCACACTTTCTTGCTCTTGCCTGCCTTCAGAGTGCACCTGGGGCCTCAGCTCAGATAGCGTTACCGATAGGTGCATTGACCAGTTAATCTCACTGTGTTCTCCCTCTCCTCATTTCCCTTGTAAATAAGCCTATTTATTAACATTTCCCTGTGTGCCTGCCCTTGAGTCTTGTCCTGAGTTCTTAAGCATAGGAGTGTGGACTCACACCCATGTCATCCCTTTTCCCTTTGGGGTTGCCCTGTAATAGCAACACAGTTAATATTTACAAGTGGTGCAGTTGCAGAAGGAAACTGCTCAAAGTCATCCATCAGTAAAAGAAGAGGGTCCTATAGTCACTATATTATGTCAGCTTGTCAAGTAATGAGACCAATTGTGTTTCCCTAGATGGAGAAAAATAAATGCATTTAGTTTCATGACTTTTCCTGCCATCTCATTTTTCAATGAATGTTAAATTCAAATTCTGGCCGCTTTTACGGGTATTATTTTCAGCAAGACTTAATTACTTTGAACCGGGTTATCCTGGATCTCCCCAAAACTTCAAAGGCCAATATTTAAAATATTTCTTGTAGGTAGTTGCTGTCCTAAAGGGAGTCATCTCTGATTCAAAGCTGAGCTTGAATACTTTGGTGACAGAGTTAGATGATCTCCTCTGTAGAAGTATATCATTCTAATTACTGATTCCAAGAGAGTGTTGAGAAACTTCCTGCGAGACAAAAAATAAACAAGTGTAGTTCACAATTAAAGTTCAGATTCTCACATTTATGTCTGGTAGGTCTGAGATTGGAGTATGCATGTGTTGGAGATGGGAGTTCAAAGTGACATTTTTTTTTTCTTTGCGTAACCAGCATTTATTTTTTACAGATCCACAAGGTTGAAGTCTAAGATCAAGGTGTCATCAGCGTGGTTTCTGGTAGAGACGTTTCCTGGTTCATAGAGATGGCTGCCTTCATAAAGTGGCAAATTTTATGAGATCAGGTGGAGTTCTAGTACAGAACTCACCATAAGGAAAATGTTTAGTCACACAGCAAGACTCAGGTACAGGCCAATAGTCTGTGAGATGAAAACGATGTAAAAGTGTGGCCGCTGATTCTACAAAAAACCCTGTGTGGCCATCCGAGGTTGAAAATAAAAAAAGTTGTGTGACTTACCTTTGTAACCCTGAACCTCTGAATCCTACTATTATTCACTTCCCTCCACAACTGCCTAACATTTCTGAGAGTTGCCAAGAGGGAATAACAATCATGACATTATTTTACCTGCCAGTCTCTAATTAGCATTACTGACTGGGAAAAAATTGGGGTAGGGGTGACTAAAACAGTAGGAGGGCATGTTCTTCAGGGTTCTGGTCTGGCTAACAGTGTGTGATGACCAGGAATGATTTCTAAAACCTTCCTGAGTGATGCTGACACAGCTAGGTGATGTGAGGACTAATATTTGTACTCACAAGCAAAGAAAGTCAGGAGATATTTGGGTGAATTTATAAATTTATGAGTAGTGATGTGATAGCCTTTGTAGGATAGGTCTTGGTAACCAAGACATGAGTTAAATATAACTTCAGCTCATCCTTCCATCCTAAGTGATGTGATAGCAATTGTATACAAACACACACGCACACACACACACACACACACACATTGACTGTGTAACTTTTGGACAGCTTTATTTTTTAAGAGGCTAGATGAGTTCCTTGTAATTTTTGTTATCAGTCCTTTATCAGATGTATTGTGTGCAAAGATCTTTTCCCAGTTGGTAGGGTGTCTGTTAGTTTTGGTTAATGTCTCTTTTGCTGTACAGAAGCTTTTTATTTTGATATAATCCCATCTGTTTATATTGTCTTTCACTTCCTTTGCTTTGAGGGATGTGTCTTTCAAGATTTTGCTGAGATGTATA
>PVIJ01015376.1:0-36747 GCA_004024925.1 Scalopus aquaticus
TTCTGCCCATTTTTTGACTGGGTTATTGGCTTTGTTTTTGTTGAGTTGTGCCCTCACCCCTTTTATATTGACCCAAGCTATTTTTCCAGGCACAGGAGCTGCCATTTTGTATCTCCAGCTCTTTTGCCACAACTGGTGTGCTGGCCTTGCAGGTTCTTGGACTCATTCTCTACCTTCTTGCGTTTTATGTCTGGCCATCACTTTCCTCCTATCTGGAGTAACTTCTCCTCTCCTCTCTAGTCAGATGAATGTTGCCCTTTTACCAGGTATAATGTTAGTTCTTTCTCCCTCTTACACGAAGGCATCTGCAGTTTCAGCCTTGAAACTCCTATATTACTTTCCAGTATTATTACTTCCTAAAGAGTACTGCTCTTATAGGGATTGCGTAATATATTGGATTGTTCAATTGTGTGTGTGTGTGGTTGTGGTTTATATGTTATCCTCCAACATGACTTTAAGCCCCAAACAGACCAGCTTCTTCTTATGCTTCCATAAATCATTCCAGATCTCTAGTATGCATTCAGTAAATATTTGCTGTCTGCTTTTAAAAACAAATGAACACCCCAATTGAAATTCTAGGTTTATTCAACATTAAAACAAATGAACACCAGCAAATGAAATTCTAGATTTCTTCAACATTAACCTTTACTCTTCAAGCAAATTATTTATCTCTAAGAACGTTTGACTTCCTAATCTCTCAGATAGAAGGATCAATATCATCATCATCCAGATTTGCGTAGGATCTGTCATCCATTGAGTTCAGTGCTAAAAATCACAAATTAACCTTCTAACAGTGAAAGCAGTAAGATAGAGCTGAGTCTGAAGATATCTTACACACTCCTCCTCATTTTATAAATCTTTATCATTCCAAAGTCTAACACACTATCTGGCTCTTAGCAGACCCTCAGTAAATGTCACAAATGCCATTCAACCTTTTGAGAGTTGCAACATTGTTATTAGGTCACTTGAATAATGTATCCCTAGAATAGTTCAGAAACTGCTATGTCCACAAACAATAACTATGTCTGTATCTTCCATGTCTGTCAAATGCTTGGGTTGTATACTCTCTACAGCTCAATTTTTACCTCAGGATAACCCAATGACAAAGAGAACAAGACTCAGAAGAATTACAATGTCAGGTGAGCAAAGTTAAGAAGATTCACTTAGTTTTTTGTTGTGCTTTGAGAAGAGCCTGAAATTCTTTTTGGGAAGTACAGGTCGATGCAGGGGACCACTTAAGGGCTTCTGGCAATCATTCATCAGTGTTTACAGGATTTACTTAGGGGTGTTTTGATTAACAGAAAATTGCCTTTAAAAACAAAGCTGGATAAAAACAGGTTCCACATTACATTTGTATGAGTTGTCCTGAATGGCTTAAATTATTTTTCCTGAGGCTATTTGCTCAGAGTCTGAGTAACACGCTGTATTTTATGAGAGCCTAAAGCACAGAGACCATGGCGCCTCTGTATGATGCTTGACCTACTACTGAGTCTTCCCAAATGTTACTGATCTTCAACACATTCACAAAACTGGAAACTGAAATAAACGTCTTCAGATATTTCTACCAACTTGTCATACTAATTCCATCTTTTGGAAAAGAAACATCCTCTTGAACAATAAATGTCAAGGTCTCAAAATGACATTACCATGTCCTTAGCCTTGGGCTCTTTCTAGGATGCCATTCACATCCTCTGCTTTGTGTTCAGAGTATCTCTGGGTCCTGCTGGCCTTTGTGCCTCGTGAGTCCTTGTCACTCCACGTCATCATGAACCCCTTGACTGTCAGTGTTCACTGCAGATGACATTCCTCAGTGCTGATCCTTTTATCAATTGTAGTGAGACCAACAGGAGGAGGGTGTTACGAGGAATAGCTGAAGTGCTTCTCCTTAATTTTCAACCTTATGTTGACTAGTGGTGTTCTTGGGTGAGGCAACTCTTCCTGCTCCTTGCACAACCAAGGAGGCGAGTCAGTGAAGGTGGGGGCACGCAGAGAATGCACCTCGTTCCTGTCTGCCTGCAGGGACTTGTTCCCACAGTTCAAGTGACTGTAGATCAGTTCATTACAAAGACTACTAACTGGTTATGTTTTCCTGAACCACGTGCTAAACCAGCTTCCTCTGCACAGCTCCCATTACCCCTTCAATTTCACTCATAGGAAAATGTTCTCCCTCCCGCTGTGGCACTATGTGGCTGGGTCACCAGTACTAAAAGTTCAGTCACAACAGTGCTGGATGGTTGGAGAATGAGTTATTTCTTGTAATGGTTAGATTTCTAATTGAAAAGATCTAGAGCCTGACTATAGGAAATTCCTTCCCGGGGGGGGATAATTTAAAACCCTCTTTCTACCTTTCCTATTTTGAATACCTGATAGGTCTTCCTGTCATGGTGTCTTTCCTTTTCCCAGATGGTACTTTATTTAGCTTTTCCATCTGTAGCATTTTACTTAAAAGGGTTGCCAGTATCATTATCTTTTCCCTATAACTGAAGCGCAAAATTCTCAGCCTTCTAGAACAAGTGAATACTTGTTTTGTCATGAGAAAAATCAATATCCGTCACCACAGAAAGTGGGGTGGAGAGCAGTTGGACAAAGGCCTGAACTTCGGTAAAGTAGCAAAGTCATTTGTGTAACCCAAAGTTTATGCTTTCCTGCTTGTGTTAGAAAGTGCAGGTGAGCCAGGCAAAGGAAGAAGAGCCCAGGTAAGATGCAAAGGTACTGTGTGCCAGGTACTGTCCAGTGGAGAACATGGGCCCAGATGGATGCAGCACTGCAGTCACAGGCTGATCTGGGAGAAGGAATCAAGAACCCACTTCAGTGGGTTGTTTAGCCACAGGCAATGGAAACCTAGCCATGAGTTACTTGGCTCGGCATAGTTTTCTGTCCAAGGATCAGGGAACAGAAAGGGCAATTTCAGCTTGTTCAGTCATCTTTTAGTTGAGGCAAGGAAACTCAGTACCTCTTTGGATTATGGAACCGGAAGAGGTCTGCTATCTATCAACCTGGCTAACGCCACTTTTCAAAAAGAAATTGAGAGAAAATTTACATACAAACCATTCATCCCTTTCAAGCACACAGATATGTGCAACTATCACCATTGTCAAATTTAGAACACTTTCATCACTCAGAAAGAAAGTGTGCTGTTTGCCCACTGCAACCTCATCCCCTAGTCCCAGCCTTAAGCAACTACTAATCTACTTTCTGTGTCTATAGATATCCCTGTTCTGGACATTTCATATAAATGAATCATATGATATGTGATGATGATTGTAGCTGTCTCTTGTGGCCGTTTCTTTTACTTAGCATGATATTTTCAGGGTCATCCATGTTGTATTATGTGTCTGTGCTTCATTCCTTTTGATAGCCAAATAACATTCCATTGATCTCTGTTTCTATCTTCATGCCAGTACCGCACTATCTTGAATTCTATAGCATTGTAGTCTTTTGAAATTGGACTGTATGTGTCTTTCAACTTTCTCTTTTCTGTTTTTGGACTGTTTTGAGTTTTTTGGATATATATATCAATCTTTGGATCAGCTTACTAATTTCTTCAAGGAAACCATCTGGGCCATTGATAGGGATTGTATTGAATCCCTAAATTTCTTTGGACAGTATTGTCCCTTGACAATATTAAATCTTCCAATTCAGGAACATGGGATACCTTTCCATTACTTATGTTTTTAATCTCTTTCAATAATGTTTTGTAGTTTTCAATGTACGAATCTTGTACTTTCATTAAATTTATTCATAAGTATTTTATTCTTTTTGATGCTGTTGTAAATGGAATTGTTTTCTAATTTCATTTTCATATTGTTCATTGCTGGTGTATAGACGCTTACATTTTGATCCTGAAACTTGGCTGAACTCACTTATTAGTTCTAGTAGATTTTTTTCCCTTTTGGTGAATCTAACCCTCCTTTGCACTACTTTTCCTCTTAGTCTTGAAATTCTATCTTTGCAACCATTTTTTAATTTCTCTAACATGCCAGGCTCTCTTTTCACAGGGCCTTACCGCATGCCGTCCTTTCTGCCTATCTCTCATCCTACTCATTCTTCACGTGGTTAGCTCTATCTTCTTGAACTACGCCTTCCTTAATCTATGTCTGGTCCTTTTTTTCCCATAACTATACTGTATTTATATACAACATTTACCTTGGTTTCGCCTCTCAATTATGTTTCACTTGACCAATGTCATTCTTCCTCAACAAATTGTAAGCTGCTACCCCTCTCCTTTATTCACTATTATAATTCTCAACTCCATGTCTGGCCCATAGATGAATAACAAGTAGTTGTTGAATGAAATCATAATGGACGGCTAGGATTGGACCATCATTAAGAACTTCGTGGGAGAGGGGAGGAACAAATTGAATGTAGGGCATGTACCATATGTATAACCAATTTGACCTCCTTCTGGGCAAATTACTTCCAGAATGGAATGTAGCTGTCTTGGAAGAGAAAAGCTATTGAGTGTAACTGGTGATATGTTTTTTTGTTGTTTGGTTGTTTCCCATTAAAAATTTCCTTATTAAACCTCCTTACTTGGTGGTGGAAAACTCAGAAAGGATGAACCAGCCATCTGAATCATTTGTAGATGAATCACCACCTTCTGACTTTTGATTTACTTCTTACCTTTCCTGAGGCGCAGCTGACTTCGTGGGGAGGTGGGAGGAAGGTTGAAAAGATTCGTTGATTTTCCTTGTTAAATTAATTCACTCTAACAAAAATAGTGAAATGCCCAGCCAGCTGTTTCAGTGACTAGCAAGAAAAATATTTCCTTGGAACTTTGCAATAGAAAACATACTTAGTGTGCTGGCCCTCCTGAAAGAGTGCTCTGGAACCTTTAAATTATTGCTCACTCAGGCTTCAATAAATATCAGCGACAATAGTTAGAACATGTTATTTTTTTCTTAATAGGAATTTTTAAAAAATATCTGGGTTCTAATCTGGTGCTTTAGTGGCAACGTAAATCCCATGGAATGGAATCAGGTGGAAGTATTAGGTTAAGAGTGATAGAGGGCAGATTAGCTAAGGAGCTTGGAAAATGAAGCAAAGATGAGGTGGACAGGCAGTTTTGTTGGTGTGTCATGAATTTCCTATCCTGTTCTTGAAATCCAAGTTCCAGTTGCTGAGACAAAGAGAAGGAAAATGTTTGCATGCAAGGAAAGAAGGTTGAGAAGTTCACTTTGAACTGTTTTTTAGATGCTCCTTAGGCATCTGAAATGGGGTTTTGAGAGCTTTTGCAGAGAGTGAAACACTCCATTATCAAGCTGTCAGACCAGGCTGAGAGGCAGAACTCAGTTTTGTCTCTGTACCTCCATCATCTAACATAATACCTGGCTCAGATTGGGAGCCAAATGAAATTGGACACATCTTAAGTAAAATAATGGAAGTCAAACTAATTTTGCAAAATATTTTATAGTCCAGTGGAATTAGTTTATTCCCTATTTATTTTCATATTGATACTCATTCATTCATTCTGTTTCCTATGTTTCAGGGTGAAAGTGTTTAATGTCTAAGGGTAGGTAATGAATTAATTATAAATTCCATTAGTAAATCAATCATTTTTTTACTGCCAATAAGGCAAAATTTAAAAGAAATGATTCAAAAAGTGGAAAAAAGTCTTGTAGCTGTGGTTTTTAAATGTGTTATCAAAGGAAATTTTAATTTTTTTTTACGTATCTATATTTTTTACACTGTTGTTCATTTTTGTACAATGTTTGATTTCTTCTCTCAGGTGTAGTCCCCATAAAATTCCCACCACCACATCACCCATGAACAGTCACCACAGTCTCCTGTGCTCTTCCCTTCCCCATTTTGATCCCTCTTCCTCCCCTTCCCCTGCTAAATGTCTCCAATTTATAGTTTGCCTCATAGTTTTATTTTTGTATTTGTTTTGTTTTCCTGATCCCTTGTTTGGTTCCTCTGTATTTTTTAATACTAAGCTTTTACATTGCAACAAGAATGCAAGAGGACTTTATGATAGCACAGTCCTCAAATACATATACATTCGTAGACTGATTTGTTACGATAAATACCATGCAAAAGCTACCATCTTTTATCTTTCCTCTTATTTCAGAATACCTATCTAATAAAAGAACTAAATCACAATTTGGAGTCCTTTCTTATGAACTTTCCAGTCTCTGAATAATGTAGCTGTGAGGTATCTCAGAATAGAAATTTACCTAGCATTCAGAGCCAAGATTCCAATTGTTACCTGACAAAATTCCCTGATCAAAATGTTGGCCTACTTCCAAATTGGGGAAACTTTTTTTGAGTTTAATAGCTTGCAAACTATTACATCTCTAAATGAACCAAGATCATTGAAATTGATTTTTATTTCTTAGATTTCCTCTACTCTCAAATCTTTGCTTATTGTTTATGCTGTTTTAATTTCATAAGCATGCATTGAAAATAGATTGTAGTACTCCTGACGTTTCAGGGAGAGAATAGTGACGAAGGTATGAAGTTCCTGTTCTCATGGAGCTTCTATCCTGGTAGAGCTATTATAACCTCACACTCTCCAAGAGCTTAGGATCTAGAGATTGAGTTTGACTTTTTTTCCTTAAAATTTATTAGTTATATGACCTTGAACATGTTGCTTAAGACTGTAAGACTCATTTTCTTTGTAGTAAAATATAATAAAAATAGTTTATGTCTCTTAAGATAGTAGCTCTGAGGATTAAATTGGGATGGGGGAAGGAAGTAGAAGACAGAAGTTGAAAGAGAAAACACCCACTGACTTTTGAAGGATCTTGGCTCTGTACAGATTTGAGCAGAGGTCAAGAGAGACCTTGTTAGGTCTCTCTTTTTTAGGATGAAGAAACGTGTGCTTGCTTTCAGGCTGCAAGGAAAGAAGCAACTGAAAAACAAATGTTGGGGAGATGAAAAAGAGGGAAAGGATGATATCAGGGGCAAAGGAGAAATGAGCTTTGATTGAGTAACAGAACTTTGGCCCCAGTTTTCATGGGGAGTTTGGAATAGGGGAATCGTGTGCAGAGTCTGTAACCAGACTCTCTGCAGAGATCTCTCTGCAGCGATGCCATTTACAGTTTCCCTGCTTAG
The DNA here is from genome assembly GCA_004024925.1 of Scalopus aquaticus. NCBI lineage: Eukaryota > Metazoa > Chordata > Mammalia > Eulipotyphla > Talpidae > Scalopus > Scalopus aquaticus. Next base: position 7,057 of record PVIJ01015376.1, read on the forward strand.
GAAGTTGGAACTTTGAAGAGCAATTTATGATACCTCTGAGACATTTTTCTTGCTGAATTATGTGATAGGAGGCTCTCTATCATGGAAGTAATTTAATTATCTGGAGAAAGAGTATATCAGCATTTTTCAGAGTATGTTCCAAGACCACCTGTATCAAATCACCTGAGTGCTTGTTAAACATCATACTCCTGGGGGTGCCCCACAATAGAATCTCTGAAAGTAAGATGAGGAATGCATAATTTTTAATTTTTGATAAAATCACATCAAATTTACCATTTAAAGTATAAATTCAGTAGCATTTAGAACATTCACAATGTTGTGTGAACATCACTACTATCTAATTCCCAAATATTTTTATCACCTCAAAAGGAAACCCCACACCCACTGAGCAATTATTCCATATTGCTCCCTCTCCCAGCTCCCAATAACCACTGATCTGCTTTTTGTTTCTATGGATTTGCCTATTCTGGATATTTCCAATAAATGGAGTCATATAATAGGTGATCTTCTGTGTCTGGCTTCTTTCAGTTGGCATAAGGTGCTCAGATTTCATCGAGGTTGTAGCATGTATCAGCACTTCAGTCCCTTTTATGGTTAAATAATGTGTTCATTTTAAGACATACCACATTTGTTTATCCTGTCGTTCATTAGTAGACATTTGGGTTGTTTCTTCCTTTTGGCTGCTGTGAAAAGTGCCTCTATGAACATTTGTGTACAATTTCTGTTTGAATACTCGTCTCCAATTCTTTTGGCTGTATAGATAGAAATGGATTTTCTGGGTCAAATGATACTGCTATACCGTGCAACTTATACATATTCTAATTTCTTCACCTCCTCATCAGCACTTGCTATGTTGAGGTTTCTTTATTATAGCCACCTTTGGTGGACATAAAGTGGCATTTCATTGTGGTCTTGGTTTGCATTTTCCTAATGACTGATGAAATTGAGCTAATGCAAGGCTTGCTGGCCATTAGTATACCTTCTCTGTTCATTTTTTAATTGGATTGTTCATCTTAGCTGCTGAGTTGTAGTTCTTTATATCTTCTATGTCCTAGACTTTTGTCATAAATATGGTTTGCAAATATTTTCTCTTATTCTGTGAGTTGCCTTTTTACTCTCTTCATAGTGTCCTTTAATGAACAAATGTTTTTAATTTTAATGAAGTCTAATATTACTACTTCTTTTGTTGCTTGTGGGAAAGCATCCATGATAATTATGATGTTTATGATTATGATTAAAACAATACAATCCTGGGAGCATTACTAGGATACTATCTGTTGGGGATAGGATATTCTTAATAGTTGGATTTTCTTTAGGTGTATACACACACACACACACACACACACATACATTATAGATTATAATATATAATATATATAATATACATTATATATTATATGTTATAAATTAAAGATGAAACAATACTTATACAAAAGATACTTAAATATCTTTAAATTTAAAAAAAGGTAAACTGTGTGTGTGTGTATATATATACATATATATACATGTATATATAGTAGTTATTTATGTTTTCTATGTCCTAGACTTTTGTCATAAATATGGTTTGCAAATATTTTCTCTCATTCTGTGAGTTGTCTTTTTATATATATATATACATATATATACATATATATACACACATACACACACAGTTTATTTACCTTTTTTAAATTAAAAGATATTTAAGTATCTTTTGTATAAGTATTGTTTCATCTTTAATTTAGTTTTAAATAACTTTTAAGTGTTATTTAGAAGGATTAGAGAAATAAAAATTAAATATAAACTGTCTAGCTATGGTAACTTACTTGTTCTAGTTCCATGGTTTAAATATTTACTTTTATATAATCTGTTTGTATTTCACATTCATTTCATTCACCAAAAATTTATTAAACATCTACCATATGCCAGACAATGTGCCAAGCACTAAAGATAGGAAGATTAAAAGTTATATTGCCTGTCCTTGTGAATCTCACATTCCTGCATGAAATTAAAAACATGAGAACCTAAAAAGGTCACACCACACCAAGTTCCTACAAGAGAGTCAGACCAAATACTGTGGCATTACCAAAGAAAGAATCACTAGGTGAAGGAATCTCTAAAGAAGTATATTGAGCGGGGCCTCCCCTGTGGTGCAGCGGTTAAGCGCTGCGCTGTGGAGCTGTCGGCAGCGGCGACGCGAGTTCGATGCCGGGCCAGGGAGAATCTCACATGGTGCGGCAGACCCCTCCTGCCTCGCCCGCTGCTCCCCTCAGCAGTGTATCTCTGATCTGCCTGTTCTGCTCCCTGCTCTGTCTCTGGTGAACCCTCTCGCCGCCCCACGCCTCTGGCCTGTACCCCAGCTTGTATGTATAAAAATAAAAAAATAATTCTTTAAAAAAAAAAAAAGAAGTATATTGAGCAACAGAATTCCATGAGCTAATTTAATTTTTAGAAGTATAATTTTGGCAATCATCTTGGAAAGGGTGTTCTCAGGAAAGGGGAGTGTCCCAGGTTCCCTGCCCCACCCAAGGGAGACTCTGAGAATCCTCCACATCCTTTCATTCAAACCTTAAAAAATACTCTACAATTCTTCAAATAATGACATGGAGTGGGTTTCCTTAAATTTTTATTATAGAAAAACTCAAACACATAAAAATTATTTGACTTGTAAGCAAATTCCACCATTATCAATAGTCAAATCGTTTTATCTGTGCTCTCTGCCCACCTCTCCCCCAGATATTTTGAAGCATAGCTCAGACACCATATTATTTTATCTGTCAATATTTTATTATGTAACTCAGTATATAAGAATTCTTTTTAAAATTCAGTCTCAAGAAGATCACCCAACCTGAATAAAGTTGACAATAATTTCTTAATGGCACGAGGTTTTTTAAACCCAAGGAGATATGTAAGTATTCACATATAAAATTCTAGCTTACTTCCTAGAGAATATTTTCCCTTAATCTGTTTGGTAGGCGTGAAGAGTGATCAACTTTCCTAAAACTAAAATGATGCTTCCATTAAATACTAATTTTTACTCCTAGAGCCTACTAGTTATTTGCTCTTCTGTTACATCTTGTGCAGTACGAAGGTTTCTACATTATTTGTAATACATTGATAGTTTGAAAACAGTGGGTATAAGCTGAGCATTTTTAACTTTGAGATTTTTTTTTAACTCACATTTTTGAAGTTCCTTGATTTTTCCAACCTGCTTTCATGCCTTTCGTGTAATGAGCTCAGATAGTTCTGCTGTGCCTAATGTCTATTACCTAATGTGTACAATTGTTATCAATTGTTATCAATATTACTTTGTTGTGACTTTCAGGCTTACACTGATATAATAAACAATATATGCAAAATCTTTTACTCATAAGCCAAAAAGACTTTGTAGTCAAGTCTGCATATGTGATGAAAGGAAATTATTATAATATCTTATCAGTTATTTACTTAATTTTCAATAGTATGGGATTACATGGTGTTTATGGCCACGCACACACACTGATTTTAAACCCGTGGCTATAACTCACTGTATTTTATGGGCTCAAAACCCACACATAAATTTCCTGAAAATCTCTTGGAAATGCTTGTAGTAATATTAAGAAACATGGCAACACGTGAATTAGGACAGGGTTTAAGGCTGAAATATGCTAATAGATCACCCTTATTTGATCTTCCATTCTTTTAAAATCATTTCTTCAGTTTTTACTAATATTTCCAGACATGTATTAAATGTAAAATGATTATCTTCAAAGCATTCTATAGGAGTACTTGGTGATTGTTCATCAGAGAGGTATCATACGTAATGCAGATTCCGTTCTTTGCCAATTAAATATGGAAAATGTAAATACTCTTCAAATATTCTCAGTAACTATATCTGAGTACAGCGGGTATTTGAAATTTGCATTCTCATCTACTTTTCTATAATAAAGAATGAAAACTTACCTCATGGTTAGAAGAGAGCAGAGATGGAGACAGGCTCGGGGGCAAAACCAAACTGGCTTTACAAGCACTTGGATCTGAGGAAGCTGCATAGTCCACTGTTGTTTAGATTCCTCCAGTGATGCACTGGAGTCCATTAGGACAACTCCCAAGAGCTGAGTGTTAAATATGCATGAAAATTTCCAGCCAGAGTTTAAATCTTTTGGCAGCTTGAAATAAGTCATGGTGGGAACACCAAAAAATTGGCAAACTTGGCAAATCAGAGTCCCCTCCCTGTCCCCCAAAACTGATTACCAGCATTCCACTGTCTACCAGATCAACGTAAGGATACAATGACTTAATTTATTTATTTATTTATTTTTAAAGATTTATTTATTTATACATACAGCTGGGGTACAGGCCAGAGGCGTGGGGTGGCGAGAGGCTTCACCAGAGACAGAGTAGGGAGCAGAACAGGCAGATCAGAAGTACACTGCTGAGGGGAGCAGTGGGCGAGGCAGGAGAGGTCTGCTGCGCCATGTGGGATTCTCCCCGGCCGGGCATCGAACTCTCATCGCTGCTGCCGACAGCTCCACAGCCCAGTGCTTAACCGCTGCGCCACCAGGGAGGCCCGCAATGACTTAATTTATGTCAAGAGTGCTTTGCATAGTGTTCCCCACACAGTGTTCAGTAAATGCTGGTGATGCTGATGTTGCAATTAAAAAAAATGCAATGTGCTCTCAACTGCTTACTTATCAAATTGATAAACCATCTCTGTGTTCTCTGTTTTCTCTTGTGACCCATTTGATATTTTCACTAGCAGCACACCGGGGACTATGCTTAGACATAGAAAAAGAGCAGTGGGAACCCAATCAATTAATTATAATGTTTACTAGCATCTCAATCTGACAAAACATTTGACGAAAGGGCTGAAAGTTAAGAAAAAATTAAAGCAAGGGATTATATCTAAACTCAAAATGTTCACTCTGCTGTTGTCTGTCTTAAGACAGCTTAAATTTGCTTATAAATAGTAAATAACAATGTAATGAAAAAATTTTAAACGCTTGGTTGCAAAGTCTGACAATTCTGAATTTTAACAAAGAATAGAATTCTTGACCCAAACTATCTTACTGTGATTTCTTGGTGCCCAAAGTGAAACCCCAGAGTTAGCCCTGTTTTCAAACCCAGCTTGATGCAGTGAACTTACCAGGTAATGAGACTCATTCCCTCTGCCTCTGCTGCGTGAACCCCACATGGCAACCTCTGCAACTCCAAGTCATCTTTAAAACAGAAAGGTCTTTCCAAAATCACGTCCATCAAGGAAAAGAAAACCTGAAGTTCCTGAAGATTTCCTGAACTTCACTCTGACTGAATTATCACATACCTGACTAGTTTGAGAACCTTGACCGTCTGTCTCATGGGTAGATGATTCACCCTTTAAAAAAGGGGTGCTACTAAATTTTGAAGATGGGGTTGATGTTAGGCAGCCAAAAAGCAATTGTCCATTCTAAATTAGCTTCCTCCTATTGGTGAGAACTGGTACACACCTGTAGAACATAAGCACACTGCTTGCTCTTTGAACGAAGTTCTAGCAGTAACTTTCTTGGACAGTTTCAAGCCTAGAACTTCTGATGCCTTTAAAGACCTTCATCATAAAGAAGCAAAACTAGAAATAGTTTCTCTATAGGGAGTTACTTTTGAGAAAATCAGTAAAAAGGTGTTCAAAAGTAATGCTAGCATAAGAAATTGTTACACCACCACCTGCCAGGCAGATTTCAAACTGACTGTTTAGATCATAGGTGAACATTCCTGGTGTGCTCTTGGCGGCTCTTAAGAACCAAAGCCTGGAGGTACAATGACCTTAGAAATTTGGGAAGCAGTAACACCATGAAAACAGAGAGAGGTAAAATCTGTGGATGTTCTGAAATGGAAACAAACCTGTTGTCATGTAGAAATTCCACAGAATATTTGGCTGTCGATTTGTTTTAGAATTCCATTCCAGGAAAGTAAGTTGTAACTCTAATGTTATGGAGAAGTTTAAATATTTACACCAGAAAAAAAATGTACAGAACCCTCTGCCTCAAGGGTATCCAGCACTGACAAGTTACATAATTCTAGCCCAAGTCAAGTATGTGCTATGCTTCATGGTCTCTGTGGCTGCAGGCTTGTTCAGCCTGAGCCTGATGCCATCCTGATTCCTAACCCTCCCTGGAAGCCACAGGCTGTAATGCATGAGTCACAGAGGTTAAAATGCAGCCTTTCCTGGTTTATATCATTTGCACATTCTATAATGGCTGTGGACGGGCATTTCATGATTCACATCCTAGTCTGGTGTCCTCTAACCAAATAGATCTTCTGACCGTGTATATTGAGAGCACTTACAGGATTGTTAGTATGGAGTAAATGAAACAAACCATTTTCTGCTTCCTGGGAATGTTTTCCTATGATATTCCACTCAATGGTCACTGGTTTTTAATTGTTGTGATGCTCACCTTTATCTTCACTACGAGCAAGACATACTGAAAATCTTGTGACAGTACCAAGGAAATGTCAAAAATAAGAAGAGCATGTATTTTACCAAGAAGAGGCACATCTGTAAGTAGTTTGGAGAAGGGCACATTTTGCAAAGGTTTTCAGATTGGGTGGAGGTTGGCACTGTATGGCCCTGAAAAAATATCTTGGGTCTTTTTGAATTGAGCTAGAAACCATGTACCACTCCAGAATATGGGAACATTATCATATAACAGTCATTTTGAAGTACAGAGAAATGTTAATGAGCTCTTTCCATGAAACCATCTTTTACCAAAAAATAAAATATTTGCCCATCATCAATGGAGATCTTCAACAATTTCTTTCCGACTATAAGAATGAGACCCAAAGAGTTCTGGCTCTTAGAAAGAAAATAATTCCCATCATTTGGAAAATTATCATAGGGCTGTGCAACTCTGGACCAAATGCCATGTGTCACCTAAAAACATTGAATAAAAATTCATGAGCTGTTGCCAAAAAAAGAAATGAGAGTGTTCATGATTGCTAAGCTCTGCAAGGAATGTAAACATACCTGGCATCTGTCTTCATTTTTTCCTGGACCTTTTTAAAGAAAGGTTAGTAAGTCATTCTTAATCACGCACGAGTGGTTAGGTACCCCAGGGCTTGTAGCCATCAGAATTAATTGCAGGTGCCTCTGCAGATCTGCAACACCAGGCAAGTAGTCCTGATGGATTCCTAACACAACCTGACAGGTTTAGGGTAATTAGTTCTGGATCTCTTCTCCATGTTCTAAAGTGCTTCTGATTCTCAATGGATTTGAAAGCCAGAGTTTATATTTCTTGAGAAGAAATTAAAGAAAACCTGTGGAATAGAAAATTTTGAACTGAACTCTTAACTTTTAGAAAGGGAAAGGTAGGAAAAAACAGGGGACAGACTGATAGTGGGCAAAATATGGAGCTTTAAAATTACCAAAGACAGTGCCCCAATTGCTTACTGGTCACTATATTGGTTCTGCACCCGCACGCACAATTGCAAGACTACTCAGGCTTAGGGAACAATAACATTGGGATTTATTTAACAAACAGGGAAAAACAAAGAACTACTAAAGTCAACATATGGTCATTTACCTTACTTAAAACAATGTCCAGTCCTTCAAGTCCCAGAAAAGTAACAAAGATGGCGTCTTCCTGCCACTGCTGATTTGGAGCTCCTCTTCCAAACAATAGGCCACAATTCCAAAATGGCGTCTTCCTTCTTCTGCGGACACACAACAATCAGATTGTAGGCCAGGTTCCAACTCACAAGGACAAAACAAAACACAACTGGAGATGCTCCCGAAACTGCCGTGGTGCCCCAGCACAGCACCAAGCCAACAACACTGCAAACTGCAACTACAGCGGCCAGATGGCCCATCAGACTGTACTCACGCACTTTAGGAAGGCACCCGCTTTGAGCCTCTGCCTTCTTCCTTTGGCTGCAGTAAAGACAAAACTGGGAGCAGTTTCCATCTCTCGGCTACTTGCAAAGCTTCCAAAGTCCCTGGCCCCAAAGTCACTAAAGATTCAAAATTGTTTCTTCTTTTCCTACATCATGGCAACTGCCTTTTCTTTTTCTTCATCAAGGCAACTGCCTCTTTCATTTCTACATCGTGGCAACTCAATTCCCCTTCTCCTTCAGACCCTTTTATTTCTTATCAAAAACTCCGCCCCAAATGCAAACTTAGTAGTTTACCTGAGGCTATTCATTTTCAACAGCAAGCCCCTCCAGGGGGCGCTATCTTTACTTGACTTTGGACTCAGATGAGTTTAACTTCCTTAAAGCTGCTTCCCCAAAGCAGGAAAAGAAAAGTTTTTTGGTGGTGGTTTATTTACCCTTGAATTTATAAAGAGTGACTTTTCTGGTGCTCAAAAGTTGAGCCTTCAGTGTCATCTTGATGTACTATAAAACCTTGCCCTTCAAAGTGTGGTCCAAGAACAGCCAACATCAGCATCTCTTGGGAGATAATTAGAAATGCAAAATCTGGCTACCCCGACCTCATTCAGAATTTGCATTTTAACAGAGAACTTCAGGTGATTTGTATTCACACTTGCATTTGAGAACCACCAATGTCACGCATGCTTATGATACTTAATTTATTTAGAAATCCCATTCATTGTGTCTAGGAGACATTTATATTCCTGGTAATATTGCTAAGCACACAGAGAAGAAAACTGATGCAATGTTGTTCCTTGACAGAGCATGTTCTTAAGGCAGGGACAATGTTTCATTGGTCTTTAAATTCCTGGTATCTAGTTTAGTGTATGACATATTGATGTGGGTGGGAGGGTGGGTGGGTGGATGGATGGATGGATGGATGGAGAGCATGGTATCCCTACCCCCCAAAAAAAATCTTTAAAAAGATTAATATAGAGATCAATTCAAAGCAGAATTTGCTTTTTGTTGTTACTTGGTCAGGAAAGCCTTGCTTTATAACATGATCAGAGTACAGTACAACTTGTCAGGCCAGTAGTCTTATTTTAGGAATTAATTAGACAGTTCTGTGCCTCCAACAGCCAATTAAGCCAGGTTTTGGGTGTGGAAAGCTGTCTTGAAAGGAAGAAAAATACCTTACCTTCCCTGAATTCATCTGACACTCTTGGGCTCTCTGTTGCCGTGTTTCTTTATCCTGGCTGTGCCCCATCTCCACAGCTGCAGTATCAGCCTTAGGGAAAGGACCCAGCACCTGCGCACTGACCTGAGCCACCACTATTTAATTCACCTTCCGCTATTGAATATAAATTATAGTTTAAATGAATCACCGCCTAGAACATTACTTAGCCCTTAATAGTGTATAATAAACACATATGGAATAAATGAGTGAAAATATCCTACTGTATTTTCTGTATAAATTTTGACCTTCCTTTGTTAGAAATTTACCCTGTTAAGGGGGTAAATTTGTTGATAAATTGTCCTGAAAAGTTTACCAGAAAGAAAAAGCCTCATTCTTTATGAAGGCAGACCACCAGTGAAAGTATGTCTTTATTAGCACAAATTGGTCCTATCTATCAACCTTTCTCCCCAGAACTGCATTTACAATTATATCCTGTTTAGACTATCTCAGCACTGCAAACCTAAATACTATTTTGCCTTTGAAACTGGGGACTTCACGTGCAATATTTTCAGGAGTTCGATGACGGTAGCAAGGTTGACATGTGCCATTTGGGTCCTTTGCTAATAGGCACAAACTCTGATGCCCTTAGGAACAAGGCAGTAATGTTATATAAGTAGACAGGGTCGGATGCAGAAGCAAACCTACTGTAGCCACTCTCTAAAATTGTACTTCCCACTTTCCAGTGTCACCCTATATTCTGAATTTTAAAAAGAAGTCAGAAATTTGAATATGTGAAACTCCTAATTCCAAAATAATGACAATTCATTTGACTTGCACTCATTTTTAAACCAGTTTTTGACATGGGAATGATTGACATACAAAATTCTGTATTTATTTAATGTGTGCAACTTGATGAGTTTGGGGATCAGTAGACACCCATGAAACCATCACCACAATCTATGCTACATATCCATCTATGCATTTCCATCACCTCCAAAAGTTTCTTTCCACCCTATTTATTTATTTTAAATTATTATTATTGTTGTTATTAGTGTGTGGCAAAAACACTTATCATATACAAGTCACAATGTCTATCTGAGAAATTTAAGCCTCTGTGTTAGGCTAGGGAGTCACTGAAATTGCCTGGAAGATCTTAGAGACTTGAAAGCCAGGTCTAAGAGCACTTCAAAAGACAGACTGTGCCATCATCACAGTGTAACATCTCATCCTGGTAAACCCTGCCGAGATTCCAGTAGCTCCTGCAGGAAGTCACGAGATTGGAAGGAGTCCAGAGATGTCAGTTCTGGTGGGCGTTTACCATAGGGAATGTCAGGCCAAGTAGAGGAAAACTGCCAACATCTTTGACCTAGCTCAGGGAGTTAGGCAAGTAGATCAGAGAGATGTCTTAATATATTGTGAGTAAGCTCTTCTCATTTCTAAAAAGATCTCTGTGACTAAATTATAAATCCCTCAGATTTGCCTTCTCTTGAAGGTTTACCAGAGCTCAATGTCTATATAGCATTTTTAAAAGGAAGCAAATGTCAAAAACAGACAAATCCCAGCCAAGTGATGTGAAATGTCATTTAAAGGTAATAGCCTTAATAGCATTTGCACAGAGGTCATTAAAATATGTTCTTTCCTATAAATGCTCTTAACGTGCAGGATGGAGAGATGACTTTAATCAGATAGATTCTAAGATCAGGTTACTGCAAGATACAAGCAGGATTGTACATTGCTTGATCACCATGGGAGAGAAACCCAGAACATTTTCTTTTATGGTTAAAATGTTTTAGAGTGGAAATGAATAGTCATCTTTATTTTTCAGCATCGACAAGTATTAGATTTGATTGGAAATACCATGTTAGTATTGACTGATATGGTCAATACTCTGGAAATTTTCAATTTAATTTTAAAGAACAAAGGGTCATAAATCCACAACGTAAGAAAAGGGGCCCGGGAGATGTGGATCCAGGTTGTCCTTGATGGAGTGGCCAATGGTGAAACATTGGCTGGATCTGCCTCTGCCCCTGTCCTGAAATAGTCAGGGTACTCCCTGGGAATACTGAGGTTTGAGTCAGATCAGATGGCCCTTTCATGCACCAAGTCCATGGCTTCTTGGAGGAGGGTCAGCATTTGACTCAGGAAACCCCAGATATCCAGGAGATGCCAGCAGTTACTCCATACAAAATGTGCCTGAATGAGAACTCCTGTGGATCATCCATGGCTGCGCCAAATGCATGCTGGGAAGAGGCAAGAAGGCCTGCCTTCCCTTAGGTGGTCTCCAAAATAAGCACTAGTTAGCATCTGTAGCAAAGCCCTACTGTGTACTTTTTTGACATAGCCCATTTCTAAACCATCCCCTCTAAGTGCAGGGACCCTAGATATGATTTGGACCATTACCTGGGAGAAGCTGAGCTGATTTTTGGTTTATTATTGAATATTTTCTCTTTGAAATGATGAGTCTGTCAATTAGATTACCTTGTTCTTTATTTTGTGACTTCCATCCATTCAATCTACTTTTAGAGAGTACTACGATGTGCTAGGTGCTGTGCGGTGACGGTGATAGTCACACACAGTTCCTGTCCTCATAGCTTGCCCTCTGGTGAGGGAGACATATTAAATACTAGAAGTGGTAAGTAATTATAATTAGGATAAATGCTAGGTGCCTTCTTTTGCACCTCTTTTTCACATCCTCTCCGTCCCACCTCTTACCCAATCATTGCTGTGGCAGTAAGTCCGAGACAGCCCTGGGCCAGCTTCACAGGTGTATAATTCAACAGAGCCTGTTCTCAGCCTATGGCTACTCTTTGCTTCTTGTCCTGGGAGATTCTCAGATGCCAAGGTGTGGGAACCTGCTCCAAACACAATTACCCAGCCTGTGGAATGGAAGTTAACACTTAAGGGGCCACCTTTAATCAATGGGAGACTAAAGCTAATAAATTGCTTCCCCATTTCAAGATGCTTTTCATAAGGCTACTCAAAATGTTTCGGCAGAATTGAGCATCAGTTGCTCATAGTAATATACAAACCAATAATATACCCTTCCATTGTCTTTTCTTCTTCCTTATGTTATCCCCCTTGTTCCTCTCTTCTGTTTTAACATCAATCCTCAAATAAACTATCTTTGTGTAAGCCTCTCTCAGGCTCTGCTTTCGAGAATCCTAGGCAAAAACATGCTATAAGGAAGTATAATGACTCTGAGAGCATATATGTGTGCACATTTATACACATGCATATACATGTATACAATTTATCACAAACATACACACATATACATATCACATACATTCATGCATACATATGTAGTCATCTCTTGATATCTGTTGGGGGTTCAGCCCAGGACCCCTGCATGCAGGTACCCAAAGCCAAGGATGCACGAGTCCATTATATAAAATTGTGTAGCATTTGTATATAGCCTATGCCCATCCTCCCATATACTTTACATCATCTCTGGGTCACTTATAATACCAAATATAAAGTACATGTTATGTAAATAGTTGTTAAACTATATTGTTTAGAGAAGAATGACAATTCTTAAAGTGTATACATATGTAGTATAGATGCAACCACCATAAACCTAGCTGCACTGTACAGATATTCAATCAGCAGTTGATTGAATTCATGGATGTGTAACTAGTGGCTACGGAGGCCCCACTTTATATACATAAAGAGAATCCAAAATTGTCTTCCAGTCTCTCTACCTGAAATAACAATTATGACATTGTACCTGCTCTTCAACACATTTTTGGTTGCCTTTTCAATAGTCATCTTCTCTGCTAGTAGAACTCTGATTTTGTTTTGGTTTTTTTTCAGTCATCTGCTCCTCAGATAAGTTCAGGAATATACACTGGACAAAACTACTTACAACAATATCATTTCATTTTCCAATGATTGATCCAGAAGTGAACATATAACCCCATTTGGATCTGTAAGACATAACAGAAGTTCTGCTGGAGGTTCTAGAATTAATATTCTCATATTCCAAAGGTGGGAATTCTCTCTCTGTCTAGATATGACATATAAGACTGTGTCAAGCATCTTTTGGCCATGAGAGCTTCTAGCATAAGGATAAGGACTAAGAGAGCATGGCAGGGATTTTGGAAGATCTTGTGTCTTTGATAATATTACTCACCATTGTTGTTCCTCTGACTTAGCAGGTGACATCACAGCAAACTCAGAATATACCATCCTTGATTGTTGCTTCTTTCCCACCCACAAATAACAATGGCAAAACTGAGAAGGCTTTTATACACTCAGCCGATCAGAATGATATATTTTTTGCACTATATATGTATCTTTTAATGCACTTAATTTTTGTTCGTATCAGTCATTGGATAATTGTTAGGTATTTTTCTTAACAAGTGTCAAGATAATTCATAGCACCAGTTTACTTTGCAGAATTTTGCATTGTGAATGGGAGAGCCTTATTATCAGAGTCAGGTCTTAAAATGTGAAATTTGCTTTGTAGTGACATTTGCTTAATTATTCTACCAGACAGAGGCTCATTCAAGCTTGTGTTTCTCAGCAACTCCTGTTTGTGATCCTATTATGCATATAAACTAAGGCCTAGGTGGGCAGGGGATTAAGGAAGGACATTAGACAGGCTTCTGTTCCAAAAGGATTTAGTCCATCATTACATACAATTCATTTCACAATTCAAAGTCCATCCTCGTTGTTATGAAGATTAATGTACATCTTATATGAAATATAGTAATGCTTCATTCATTACTGGAGAGTGAGGTCACCACGAAGTTCAATCCTAAAGTGGCTGTATCCACCTTACTCACAGAGCCTCAACTGAAATTTCTACATGAGTAGCTCCCAAGTCCAGATCTAAACCAGTGACCTTTCTTTTCAACTCTACAAACTTGCATTTCAGACTTTCACTTTTTGGTTTTTGAGGAACCGTAATATTGCAGTATTTCTCCTGGCACTTATCAAGATGCTTTGTATGCTATAAAGAAAGTAATAAGTGAGTGAGTGAGTGAGTAACTGGATACATAATCTGGAACACCAAACACTGCAGGGGAGATAAAGTATTTTCTGTAGATAAGTGAGTCTGAAATTATAAATCATGCACTTAAGTAACACAGCTATACAGACAAATAGCTTTCTCTAGAACTAATAATTTTAGCTATTTTAAATAGCAACCTTTCAAAAATGTCATCATTCCATACCTTTTCAGCAAAATATACTAAGACTAATATATAATCTTATTATGAACGTCAGTCGCTATGTCATAACACTGTAGACTTCAGGTGTTATTAATCATTTGAGAAAATTGGCCCCTCCTCTAAGCCAATTCTTTTGTCTGCTTTTCATATTCTTCACCATGAGGATGTCAGTCATCATTTCTTGCTTTTACTTGTATTTGTGCCTCCAGCACAACTTCTTGACCCCTACTATACCTTCTCTTGCCAAATTTTACGATTCTAATTTGCTATGAGTCAAAAAGCCCAATAGTTAAGTTTTTAGACATTTCTAAAATGAAAATATACTCTAAGCAAAGTCCTGAGGAGTTCTTTTATGTAAACAGTATGCAAATGCTTAAGTCAGTTTTGTCCACTTGTAAGCTTTTTTTTTTTTTTGACCCCTTTCTTAACTATGTTCTAGATAAATGAAGTTGGTAGATAAGAGAAGTTGCATTTAAACATGACAGGGCAAACAGTGCTTCATTTGATTTGGTACCTTCTCTCTGATCCTAGAGAATCTGTTAATTCTCCTTCAGAAAAGGAACGAGATCTGTAAACTCACTAAGAAAATATTATTTATTCTATTTATTCCCTCTATTTCTTTTTTCTTAAAAGTCGTTATTTTGCCCTCTTCTGCAAGACTTCAACAATCACCTTTTCCAGCATCTCTCTACATGTGGCCCTTAGACCCACTGTGTCAGAGCACTCAGATTGCATGTTATTGTGCAGAGTCTTTGGGCCTGTCCCCACCTAGCTGTTCAGATCATTTGGTAATGGGTTCCACGTATCTTGCTTTAAGAAAAGCAAACAAACTGTCCTGGTGATTGATTTTCCTGTTTCATATGTTTTGTTTATCCACTTTATCTTGAGTTTTCTGCCCTCCAGACCCTCCAATTTCAGTACCTGTAAGTACCTTCCTTTGAACATTTCTATCTCCTTCATTAATTTTTCTCTAATCAGCAACAAACAAGATAACCATTTTCTTTCTGCACATATAACTCCTACCAGTTTCCTGAGGCTTCATACACACACACACACACACACACACACACACACACACACGTGTGTGTGTGTGTGTCACAAAGTGGTGGAAATACCTTTTCTGAAAGTTTTTATGATGTGAGTTTAAGTAATTTATATTTATGGGCAGAAAGAACTAGATGAGTTGTAAAGCCATTTCTAGGTTTTCCAACATAAATTGTAATGTGCTATTTTTCTCTCTTATCTCCTTAATGAAATTTCTGTTAGACTTCTGTCTTTAATTTTAAAACTCTTCTACCCTGAAACTACGTTTCATAATCTTTTTGCATCTCTCAGTGTAGTTGGCACAAACAATCCACAGTACCTCTACCAACATGAACTATTGATCTTTATTTTGCATCACTGTTTTTATATCACAATCCAGATGTGAAAAAGCGGACATTTACCAGTTACAATGAAATGGTCATAACCCAAGACAAAATAAGTTTAGTTCTATTTTAATAGATGTTTAATATTAAATTTAAGTATATTAAATTTAAGTATTTTTATATCAATTACTTAAATATTTCCTTAAAAAAGCTTCAGAATTTTCAGATTTGCATATAGCAAATTATGTCTCTCAGAGAAGAGAGTGGTAATTGTCGGAGATATGTGATATTTATATAGGTGGTGTGTGTAAGCAGCAGGGGAGAGTTCGCAATCCTGATGCCTTAGTGTAAAGCCAGTGGGCAGGTGGTCTCTGGAGAATCCCCCTCCTCCTAAGCATTGATCCCTCTTTCCTTTAGGCATATGGATTCTTCCCAAAGGGGCTTTTCCCATATCTTACCCTGACTTGTCCTCCTGTGAATTTCCCCAGGTTTTGAAATTACTCCTGGTTTTCCAATCC
Organism: Scalopus aquaticus; assembly: GCA_004024925.1. Taxonomy (NCBI): domain Eukaryota; kingdom Metazoa; phylum Chordata; class Mammalia; order Eulipotyphla; family Talpidae; genus Scalopus; species Scalopus aquaticus. Next base: position 23,093 of record PVIJ01015376.1, read on the forward strand.
ATTATCTTGGTAATATAGAGAGAGTAATCTGTTGTTCGTGTTTTCAAAACAAAATTTATTGAATGACACTAATCTTGGATTGTTGACATCTACAAAGATCATAACCTTAAGCTCTTCTCCTCACTATCAGAAGACTATGGGTTAGCAACTTGTCATCCCACTTGGAAATGTCACAGTTTAGAAAAAGATTAAGCTAAATTCTGAGTATAGAATATTTGCCCTCTGAATCTGGATAACTCTTTTCAGATGAAATCCTGTTGCAAGAGCAATGGAGACCAGCTGCCTTCCAAGGGTGACTCAGGAGGATTCAGATGAATCTAGCCAGGCATGACTATAGAGGAAAGAAATTACTGTGACTGATTCCTTTATCTAAATGACAATATTAATTTCTCAGGCTATCAATATGGTCTTTCTTTTGTGACCTCTAACCCTAACCCTATTTCCAAAAAGTCATGTTTAATCATTGAGGGCTAAAATATGAAATTGACTGAAAGCAAACAATTCAACTTGAAGGTCCATTTAATATTGGAAGTGACCTTCTCTGTACAAGAACCTGCTATGGTCCAGCACTAGAAATTTATTGTAAACCACTTACAGAGCGGGTCGAGGAGGGTGTTGGAGGGAATATCCTCTGTAGACAACAGAGTCTGAAGCTGTGAATCATGCACTTAAGTAACAGAGCTGTAGGCCAGTAGCAGAAGACTTGTAAGCAAAAATTATACTATATTTGACAATAGGCTTGGGTGGTTCATTTATGACTTCCATCTAACTTTAACCTGATGAGCTTCAGATAAATAGTCTTGAACTCAAGAGCACTTATTTCCCAGGAGAGGAAGTTTATATATTAATGGATATTACAACTTTGTTCAGTGAAAATGAAGATCAAAATCTTCTGAATGATGATATGCTCCTTTCAGGTTATTTTACTGAGCATTTTAGTATCATGATTCCTTAAAACAAAAAGGAAAACACCTTTTTGAAATGCATCTAAATTCACTTTTAACAGTACCCTCATTGAAAAACAATAGTAATATCTAGTTGATCTTTCTTTCCTTGAAAAACTGATTTTGTAGAAATCAGTTTAATCAGTGTTAAATCATTTTATAAAACTAAACTTCCAACATTGTCAAATTACTTTATTTTCCTATGCTGTAAAATTTGTCACAAATCAAAGATTCCTTTGACTTGCTTTATCAGCTTTCTAGGGTCCATTTATTCCTTCAGTTTCAAGATGAGTTGAGAAATGACAATTTGAAGAGGCACAGAACACTACAAATTAAAAGTCCATCACTCACCTCCACATCTCTATCCTACCCCATCCCCGTGTCTGCAGGTTCCATCATCCAAGATTGTATATCTTGCTTTCTTAGTAAGAATGCATTAACCAGAGATTTCCTGGATCTGGGGACTAACAGAGGTAGGTCAGGAGGTTAGACCTAGGTCTCCACCCCGGTAGGCAGATGCACTTCTGTCCAGGATATTTTACATGACACCATTCACCAGGCAGTGGAAGATGGCAGAAGCATGTTCAGGCCATGACCCCTTGGGATCTTCATGCTGGTCCAGGCATATGCAATCTGGAAACATCAATTTATGAAAACCTTGGTACCATAGTAGTTCAGAGTTAGTGAGAATAAAAGTCAATAGTGCATGGAGACTCTGTGAGCCCCCAGAAGTATTAGTCTAGATAAAGCTTCCCCATTTGACTTCTAATAAAAGAACATCTAAGTCATCCTCTTTTCATTTTCTCAGTTCCTCTCTCTTCCTCTCTCCCCTGTTTCATACCCTCTCTCCCAACCCAAATGCAATTCTGGCAAGTGAGTATATATTAATGGGTTAGAAGAGCATATTACTGAGAAGATTTAAGTCAGGACCATAAGATTTTATAACTGGAATGGAAGTAGACATGATGAATTAGTTAAGATAAACAATTATGGATTGTTCTAGTGACTATTGCTGCATAACAAACCACCCCAAAGCAGAGTGGCATAAAACAGTGTAATGAGCCCTTGGAATCAATGAATTAGGAATTCAAACAGGATACCGTATAGACAGTTTGTCTCTTTCCACATCTGGGGCCTCAGATAGGGAGATTGGGGTGACTTGATTGCACCGGCTGAAATGATTCTGGGCCTCCTTTCTGACACGCCTGACAGTTTATGTTGACTTAGGCTGGGGCCTCTGTAGAGCCACTGGTTAAAGTGCCAACAGGCAGCCCCTCTAGGATAGCAGTCTCAGAATTGCCAGCCTTTTTACAGGGTGACTAGCTGCTCCCAGAGTGAGTAGCCCAAAAGAACCAGGAGGAAGCTTCATGGCCTTTTCTGACCCAGCCTGGTACAACATCACATCCATAGTAAAACAGTTATTGCTTGTAGCCTAGATTCAAGGGGAGCAGTCAAAGACCCTACCTCTTGATATGTCAAAGAAATTTTACGTAAGCTTTAATTATGTTTTAGACTCTCCTCAGTCATAGCAATCATAACCATCAATAATGAGAGTCATAGTAGGGGGGACAAACTATAGTGATTACATTACTTTGATTAAATATATTTTTTAGTAGTGAAGACAAAGATGAAGAAAGTATGTGAAAAGGTCTGTGATAATACTAATGGTTATTGAAAATGTTCGATGTCATCAAGCTAGGAAAAGTTCAGGTTTGTTCATTGTTGTTAAGGTTCCGAAATTCTACACTTAGAGGTATTTACAAACAACTCCACTTCCAGAATTCCTACAAGATAAATAACTTATAAGTTATAAACTTTTTAGGTTCTAATCAATCACCTTTGCCTCTTGAGAACTATTGTTTTATAACCAATTTTTAATCCTCTCATTATGGAAATTTCTTCTTGGCAGATGCATCCCTGTATTAATTGAATTTATTATGTTTCTATTGACTGTTTATAGTACTTACTTGATATTATTTCATACCCCACAAAAAAGCCCTAACTCCTATACAGGTTTCCCTCGGTCATGTTCAAGGTTTACACTCCATTTTATTGAGTGTCTCTGTGCACTATACTTATATTGTCATCACTTGTAACATTTAAATTCCTAAGTCGGGATACTCTTTTAATTAAAGCTAGAGAAAATGCGTTTGTGTTAGTGTCTTTGATCTTTGAGGCACTACATGATTTCAGTTTGCTTCAGACGCTCAGTTTCTCTCTACAGTAATGAATTTGGAGAGAAACTGCATAACTTTGTTTTTAGACAAAAATCTCTTTTTCTTATGGTTTTTAAATGACGAAATGAAAAAGACTTGGCCCCTTTGAGAAGAGATGCGATAACACGGAGGGAATGCAGGAACCCAAAGTGATTAAGTGGCCTCCATTTTGAGCAAAGAACTGAGTTCCCAGAGAGAATCAACCAAGAGCAACTTTAACAGGGAGATTATGGATAGCAGTACCTCAGAATAATAGGCAGTTTAAAGGATAAAATTAACAACCTTCCTCTGAAGAGCTGAACAACAGCCTTCGAAACAGGGTCAAGGGCCCTTTTTGAAAGGCCCGCGGGCAACACTGCTTTTCCAGGGAAAGAGCAGGGAAAGCAAATGTTTAGATAAGCAATTCATCAACTAGTTAAAGAGTGACCTTACTTACATGGAAGAATTTGTCTTTGCTAAAATCAGCTACCATGTCTTTTGCCAAAACATGTTTTTAAACATGTGTTATATTTTCCTAATAAAGAATATAGGGGAAGATACGTGTGTGTGTGTGTCCCCTATGTGTATATTTGCAGAGAATAAAACACACTCTGAAACTATCTTTCATAGCAAGAATAACTGCAGACCTGCTCATGTTATATAACTTTCGATGCTATGCTATTCAGATTGAATTCACTTCTAGTTGTAAAATAAGGGAGACACATTCATCGAGGGAGGGGGAGGATAAGGGCTTAGGTTGGGGGAGAAAGGAGCACAAGGCACAAGGGACTGTGGTGATAGTTCTCGGGTGAATCAGTGGTGGGAAATCTACGGGGAATACACTATAATGTAAAAGATATAAATACCAATAAATCTATATATATTTAAAAAAGTTTTTGAGTGAAAGCTTCTGTACAAAAACTTTTGTAAAAGTTGTCATTCACTCAAAACCTAAACCTGTGTGTGGCTCCTTGGATCGCACTGCCTTGGGCCTTCTCCCTTTGTTCTGCTCTGCACACACACAGAGGAGAGGAGGTGGAGCCAAGACAGATGAAAGTTCTTGACACTAATGCCTGGAAAGACAAGTCTGGCAACTTTCAGAACAATGCGAATTAGGTAGCCAGATGATACCTTTTTCCCCAAACGGAAATGATTTTTTTTCACTGGATATTGTTATTTTGTGTATAAACTTGCAATTCCCACTGTAACCCATTTAGGGGGTACTATAATTGAGCTCTACTAAGCTTTAAGATGCTGCTGGAACAAAACAAGATTAGCCCATCAAGTTCAAGAATGGATGGTGTGATGCCTCCCGGGTGGCCTAGGGGTTAAGTTTCAGCACTGTCACTGCTAAGGTCTGAGTTCAATACCAGCAATATATTTCAGTAAATCTGCCTGTTCTGCTCCCCATTCTGTCTCTGGTGAACCCTCCCACCTCCCACATTTCTGGCTTACACCCCAGTTCTTCTACACAGAAAAGGGAAAAAAAAGAATGGATGGTGTGAGGTGGGGTATTCTCTGGTTGCAGAATTCCTCTCAAAGGGTGTTTGGGTGTTATTTTTAAATATTTACCAAAAAAAACCCACATTTGTTTTTAATCTTCAGAAATAGACAGACTTTTTTGATGGTGGTGAGACTAGTGGTGGAGATGACTGTCCTTGCTTTGTTACAATGGATCACCAAAAACCAGGAAATGCTGTGTCGGGGACCCTGAGGAGCTAGCATATCCCCATGTTAACAGCAAAGGAAGGGAGGCCTCAGGGAACAGCAACAGCTCTGGAAGGATGGAAGTCATGAGTGAGGCACATTTCATTATTAAGAATAATGAGACTTAATTTTTTCATGTCACATTCTCTTTTATGAGAGACTAATTTTTTATGTTTGGTAAATACAATTTATTTTTAATTGTGTTCATTGTGTAACATTGATTTACAACACTGTGTGTTTTACCAGTATAGGATCACACCTCTGCAAATGATATTATCTTACCACACCCATGACCAAGGCCCCAGTAATCCTCCACAATAGCCCATTGGGCCCCCTCCTCTTTTTGCTTCCCCACTTCCCACCACCTAGCCTCAGTTCTGTACTAAGACTTCAAAGGGTTGTTTTGTTTTGATTTGATTTCATATGAATTAAATCATCTGGTATTTGTCTTTCCCCTTTATGTTATTTCACTTAACATGATCTCCTCTATTCCATCCATATTGTTCATTCAAAATGGTCTATCTTTTAATAGCTAAATAGTATTCCTGTGAGAGAGAGAGAGAGAGTGTGTGTGTGTGTGTGTGTGTGTGTGTGTGTGTGTATGCATGCATGTTTATATTTTCTCCCCAAAGTACTTTACAAAAAATGCAGTTGACTACAGGAGAATGTTATATCACAGCATGGCAAAATAGATGACCAAATATTAGATGTCAGCTTGCCCTGATTTTAAAACATCTTTGGGAGGTTTTTAGATTTCTATATTCCTCTAACATGCAAAGCCCTGTCTTCCCTCAAGCCATCTGTAACTCAGGTCTTCTCTGCCACCCCTCCGTTTCTGACTAGCCCCAGAATCTGAAAATGGCTGCCCCTTTACCACGGAGAACAATTCATTGTCTCTCCTTCCCTGTAGAATTCTGCCAGAATTCAAAACAAAAACCAAAACAAAAACCACTTTACAGTAGTAAAAGTGGGGGAAGAATAAATGTCTAATTATAGAAGATTGCCTAAGTGAATTATAATATAGCAATAAAATGGAGAATTATATAGTCAGTACAAATTATCTGAAGTCCTCTATTTGCCAGAGTAAAAAAACATTAGTAAACATAGGAAGTGAAATAAGGAGTTTACAAAATGGCACATATTTGTAAATCTATGTATATGTGCCTATGTAGTATGTATATATTTATTTATGTGCCTATATAGTACATGTGTTTACAGTATAATATATGGTGTATATATGTATGTGAATGATACATGTACATATAATATGTACGTGTACATTCATTTATCTATATGAATGTTTAAGGCATAATCCCATTTTTAAAACTACATAATATATGTGTATATATTTGCTGGAAGTTTATAATCAAAATGTAGCTGTATAACTCTGTGGTCTTTGGTTAGTGGAAATTTGTAGGATTTATTCATGTTTTTGAATATATTGTAATTATTCCACAATAAATATCCATTACTTTTTTAAAAAAGTGAAAGAAAATATCCATAGTAGGGGTGCCAGGTGGGGAGGGCCTGCCAACAGCTCCCCAAGGTCTTATAGGGGCTGACATCTGCTGCAAATAATAAATGGATACAATTACAATCAGCTGGCTCTGTCCCCAGACACCTATTCAACAAAAAGACCCTCTCCTTTCATGTTCTTTCCCCCACACTATTTTACAATACAATCTCCCCCTGGTCTCTGCCAAAACAAGGTACACTTTGAAAATAAAAAAAAAAGGGGGGGGGGAGAAAAGCACAGAATAGCCTTTCTTTTTTCTTAGAGCAGTTAGCAACTCAGTGTCTCGTGTAATCTTTTCTACAATTTTTCCATATTAGGGGGTGTTAGAAGTTGGCCCCCTCCTTCTCTCCCAGTAATGTGGACTAAGAAGGTGAAATTTCATCTTCTAAGCCCGCAAGAGGAGAGTGGAACTAAAAAAAGAATGAAGGCTTTTTAGGGGTGCATGAGCACTGGTGATAAACTAGTTAATGACCAGAAAGCCCCGGGGACCTACCAATGGACTGCAGGAGCCGTCAGAAGCGAAGCCAGATGTGAAAAGCCAGAGTAGTTTTACCAGTTGCTGGAAGTGGAATAGCAGCCCCACACCTGGCCTGCATGCTGCCAGGCCAAAGCCATCCCGAGTCAAAGGGTGGCAGACTCATTCCTAAGACAGAACAAAGTGGGTTCCCTTTATTTGAGGAAACCCTTATCTGAAATGGTGGCATGCCCCATCTTTAAGATGAAGATCATTTAATATGACTCCCTCTTTAAGGAACAAAAACCAGGAAAGATTAATAGATCTGCCCAGGTTCACGGATATGGTTAATAGAAGGGCCAAGACAAAGCCCCCTGGGCTGACGACTTACATTTTGGGAAAGCAAGTGAATGAATGAACAACTATTCCTGTAGGAGCTTGAACTCAACCCACATCTAACACATGCTGCCAGCATCCCCCCATTATTTAGATGTGCCATACATTTTCTCAGAGCATACCACAATCAGGAATTGACCTCCACTGTAAATACTCACAAAGTTGAGCCTTGCTTTATAGAACAAATGGAGTGACATTGCAGGTAGATTTAACTATATTTCAGATATTTAAGGACAACTTTATTTAAATTAAATTCTTGGTAAAATAGGTAAAATTTCTGAAAAATAGAGTAATCCGATGACATGTCTCAATTTATCTGCTTTATCGATCCAAATTCTCGTACATAAAATTTGCTTCGCGTGAGTCTAATGTTAAGTGACTGAAAGATTTAATAAAATACCTGCCCTCCATACACACACACACACACACACACACACACACACACACACACAGCCTGGCAACCCCCACTGCAGAATACAAATGTTGAGTTGTGATCACCAAAGCACTTGCAGAATCAAAGCTCAACACTTTGCATGTTCTGTCCATGAAAATTTTCTTCTCTAGACTGAGAACGATGTAGTTTTACAGTACCCTTCTGTATATAAGTTGTTTTACCTTACAAAAGGGCAGTCAGGAGGGCAGGACCACGTGTTTTGACTGACTTGGTTGAAGGGGAGCATATGTCACAGCCTCCTGTGCAAGAGGCCCTGTTAAAGTACAGCAGGAATGAGAGGCTTAAATGCCCCAGGGCCAGACAGATGATATGAGCGAGCAGAGCAGATTAGTGGGGAGAAGCAATATGAATTGCTGTGACTAGTGGAGACTGGAGAGAATAGCTAGTGTTTCATCCAATAGGGGTGGGTTAAGTCCATATAGAAAGGTAGGCCAAGTTTTGATAAACTGTCCTTTTTTTTTAAAGATTTATTTTATTTTTGCATACAACCTGGGGTGCAGGCCAGAGGTGTGGGGTGGTGAGAGGATTCACCAGAGACAGAGTGGGGAGCAGAACAGGTGATCGACCGAAATACACTGCTGAGGGCCTCCCCGGTGGCGCAGCGGTTAAGCGCTGCGCTGTGGAGCTGTCGGCAGCGGCGACGCGAGTTCGATGCCCGGCCAGGGAGAATCCCACATGGCGCGGCAGACCTCTCCTGCCTCGCCCGCTGCTCCCCTCAGCAGTGTATTTCTGATCTGCCTGTTCTGCTCCCCGCTCTGGCTCTGGTGAACCCTCTCACCGCCCCACGCCTCTGGCCTGTACCCCAGCTTGTATGTATAAAAATAAAAAATAAATCTTTGAAAAAAAAGAAATACACTGCTGAGGGGAACAGCGGGCAAGGCAGGAGAGGTCTGCCGCGCCATGTGGGAATCTCTCCAGCTGGGTATCAAACTCGTACCGCAGCCACCCACAGCTCCACAGCGCTGTGCTCAACCTGTTGCACCACAAGGGAGGCCCAATGTCTGAACATTCTTGAATGTCTAGCCGAGGCAAGCTAACAGGTTCAAGTTTGTGGGCATCTTGCCCTGCTGAACTGAGAAGCCCTGGCTTGCCATAGAATTTTAAGGAAAAAGTCTGTAGTATCTGGTTTTGAATTAACTTTGTCTTCTAAAATAAAAATATTGTAGGAAATATTTAGTCCTATACAATCTTGATTTTCAGAGATTTTCTAAGCAGGAAACCTTCCCTTGGTGTAGCTATTAAGAAGATAGGCTCAGTCAAAGAAAGTTAAAACTGTGTTTCATATTCATCAGTCAGACCTCTCTGGGCATCCCTAGAGTGATTTGGAAGTGCAGAAGCATGAGCTGTAATCAGCATTCATATAGGAATGGGTGTGGTAGCAGGAGGAATAGATACATGTTGACACTCTAGCTATTATTCCTGTAGCTAAGGAGCATGGGGTGATGGAGTAATGGCACACACTGCAAGCAGTTTTTACAGTATCCTAGACATGAATGTCATCTCTTCACTGCCATGAGCAGGATACAGAGCCAGAAGTGTTGGGCATTTGAGCCAGGGTGCCCATGAATGCTGGGTGTAGTGTTCGATTTGAATTGGCCAGCATATTTGAAAGTGAAGAAGTCTGGAAACAGTTACCCCTGTGGACTCCTAAGTCCATTGAGCTTGATGTGATAGGGAATCCAAAGGCTAAGATGAAGGTACCAACACTGGTGTGAATTGACTACCTGGCTAAAAAAAATCATTGTATTCATTCTTTTACTTGGCAAGACTGATAGAATACTCAGCAAGTGCTTTTACTGAAAAAGGCTTGTCTCCATATTCCTCATTCCCACAGATACTGTAGACATGTGCCTCTCAGACACTTCTATACAGTTCTCATAATTTCCCATATTATCTGGTAATCAAAAAAAGAGAAGGAAATCACTAACAAATAGACCACATCATTGCATTAGGAAGCAGGCTTTGGAATGAAAAAAAAAAGGATGTAATGCCTTGGTTATTAAAAAACAGTACCTTAACTCAGGCAAACAATACTTAGATCAAAATAAATATGAATTAACTTTATTTAGAATATTTACTGGTAACTCTGATATTATTGGCACCTTCTATTCAGTAGAACTTACTAGCCCCTGTATTGATCCAATTGCAATTTCTTCATCTATAAATCTATTTGTTGCCGATAAAAAGTGATATAGGAAATACAAGTCATTTATCTTTGGGATAATGGTGTTTACTGTCCAAGAGTTAATGATAGATAATTTATATTTCCTCTCCTGATTGTCTTTTATATTTCTCCCAACAGCATTCACATCCATTTGTTTCTAATGGAGACTTGCTAAATTTCAACAGGTAAGAAGTTTTAGATATGAACTATAAACCTTGTTCTAATGAATCAGGCTTGAAAAACCCAAAGATAATGTCATCACTGAATAAATATCTAGAATGTAAGTATCTAAAATGTAATTGGGAAAGGTCTGGCAGGACCCACAATCACTTTACAACAGTGGTTCTGAAAGTGTGGCCCCTAGGCCAACACCATCAATACTATCTGGCAACTTGTCAGAGATGCACATTCTGGTTTGTGCTGCCAGATTCTTCTGAGACACACACAGTTGAGAACCACTGTTTTAGATAGGCTTATGGGCCAAAAGGAGGGAAAGTCTCCTCTAGAGTGATGGAATTGGATAAGTTTGCTGTTTTCTCTTCCTTTATTTCTTCATTGCCTTGTCATCCTTGCTGCAGGTCTATGCATTTCTGAGTTAGCAAACTAAAATTTGCTTCATAAAATCATACCTCATCATAAACATATGTAAATGAAAACTTAAGTGCTAACTACGTAGTATTCCATCAAAACCAATTATTCTATTTCTTTTAGCTTTGAGAAGGAAAGCTTCTATAACACAAAAGGCACATCTCTGAAAAGGTGCCTCACTTCTAAGACAATTGTCTTTCATTTCTAAAATCAATAAGTCCTTGTCTTTACAAGGGGAATAAATATTTTTGTGTAAACTCGAAGTATTGATTCATCACCTCTAAGGTCATTTGCAAAGGATTTTATTGCCCCCAAAGAGCTCCTTTTCTCTTTTAGTGTTTGGCATATACTTGAGGTCTCTCCGGCATCTAGTATCACCAGTCCTGGAAGTGAGCCATGATAGCTCCCCAGAAGCCATTTCACCTCCCACCTTTGTATTATTCGTGTGACCCTGGAAATATCTATGAATAATCTGCTAAGACTTAAAGGAATATGTCTAGAAGATGTTGTCATTTTGAAATAATTACTAATCACTACCCCAAAATGTCTTTGCTTAACATGCCCCACCCACTTTGTTGGTTCTTCCTTATGTAGGAAGATAGAGAAAGAGAATCTTGGAAGAGAGGTATGTGAGGCATTATTATTAGGATGAAAGAAATGCCCCAAAGATGTGAGATGTCTGAGTTTGAATTAGTGACACAGAAAAATGAGAAACATCTGGAATCTAGTTTTTTTGCTGGTCAAAACACAGTTTTGAGGTCCTTTGTTGAATTGTTTATTTTGTACAGACTTATTAAAAACAAATGCTTAAGGTGGTTGGGAAGAGAACATAGTTGAATTCAGATGCAAAGGCCTTTAAGCAAACCATTTCAAAGAGCTCTATTCCATCAACTGGGCTTAATGCTGTCTCCACAAAAGAGCCCTTTGTTCCATTTCAATACACACTTAAAGAGTCAAAGGCTTACAGACCCATTTGAAATTTAACAGGAAATTTTGGGGGAGAAATAAAGAAGACTGGTTTTTTCATGTTCTTTAACTATTTTATAGGTTTCTTCCATAGCATCTACTTCTCCTCTCCCCCCTTCGCCATCATCTCCATCATCTAAGAAGGGCACCTACCTAGGTATGGGCCCTTACTTTTATTATAGATACAGCTGGCATGTCCAGTGTTATTTTCCTTTTTCACCTCTGAGGAAGATACAGATGCTTTAATAATTCCATGGCTAGGACAGGCTTCCAGCTGAGATAGACTAGGCTGCACATAAAGGATTTATGGGTCACCCAACCCCATTGTGTTCCCAGTCAGCTCCCTCACATGCCCTTGAGGGGGCCTGTAACTAGCTCCTCACTGGAGGTTACAAACCAAGGAGGTCACCACCCCTCAGAATGATATCATGCCAACGCCCCTCTGTGCCTTTTAGCATCTCTCGTGCCTGTACGAAGCAAATAACAAGGAGGGAGTAAGAAGGGAGGAAGTAATGGGTGAAAAGCAACAGAGGAAATGTCTTGAGGTGAAATAGTTATTCCAGGAATGCTCTCCTTCCTCATGAATTTGGTGCTCTTCTCAACTACTTGTGAGAACAAAGTAAATATTGTGAGAACCTGCTCTTGGGGGAGCCATAGAATGGAATCATGTATGAGACGTTAGCTGTGTTTATAACATTCTGGTGACGTATGGATTCCCGTGACGCTGCTGCTGAGTAGTCTTGTGCTGGTCTTTGTTTTAGAGTTATGGTAATGAAGAAAGTCCCAGTATCTTATATTTTTTGCCCCCAAGTTATTGAATTCAGAAGTGTGCACCTCCTTGCCTTACCAGAAAAAAGGTTGACGTCAGATGCCACTTGACAAGACACATCGTTCTCTTAAAAGAACCAAAGAATCACTATGTGTAAGTCAGACTGACTATGTCTCTAAACTTGCCTGTCCATAAAATGACAACTAGGGATAGCTTAAGGAAAAATAAGAAGACAAGATTGATTTCTATAAGGCATTCCCAGAATCCCACAATAATTAGTCATCATTAAATGATTACATGGATCATCCTCTTCCAACCATTTTTTTATTATCTGTTTGAAACAATCGGTAACTGTTGCCACAGATTGCTAGCCACTGCATGGCTTCATGCTTTCTTTTATTTATGCAAAAACTACCTTTGATTAATCTTTGAAGAAGGCCTTTGATGTGCTCACCCTGTTCTGTCTTTATAGTTTCTAAACACCAGTCATGTCTGTTCTAAGCCTTTATCTTTTCAGAAAAAAAAGATGCAATATGTTCTCCTTTACCACATGGACTTTCTAGTTTCCTCTTCTGGATGTTTCTGGAGTTTAGAGGCCTGATGTATTCTAAGCATAGAACAGAGTGCTTGCAAAATAGAGCGAATATTCACTGAGGCTATAAAACTACATTAGCAAAAAAGTCTACTTTTTGTATCCATATATATTTTTTGTATTAGTAAAATAAAATGTTGTCTTTTAATGTCAGACCAGTTTGGCCTTTTTCATCACAGCATGGTGCTATAAGACTATCTTTGGCGCCCAGAGACTGGATGCTCCATCGGTCACTCAAAAGGGAGACCAGGGACATTTTTATAAATTTAATTTTATTGCTGAAAATAGTTTTAACTTTAACATTTAGTTTATTATTAAATTTGAGGATTTGGCTTAATATTTAAGCCAATAATTTGAAAATTCAGAGACAATGCAAAGCAAAAATGTGGAGGAAAATAACTAAGGCACATAAGCAATGCTCTCATATCTGTCGACATGAAGTGAGTTTTTAAAAAGACAGGCTGTGAATATGAGGGCACTTGGTCTGCACATCGGACCTGCTGGTCTTGCAGCAGCTGAGGGGCCCCTGGCTCTGACTTCCTCACAGATGCTCCCTGGCTGTAGGGAGTACACTTTTCTTTCTGGAGTCTCCTGAGGTGAGGACTCTAAGAATAAGTAAGGGTCCTTCCTGAGCTTGCTGGACATGTATCAAACTGTTCTGCCTCATGAGATTTTACAGAACTTTAAGCTTCCAGATCACAAAAAGTTTTCTTTGTGAACCCCTCAGAGATTTGTTTTCTGCCTTCATCACAATGGCAGAAATACAGAATTTTCTCATGATTTTTTAATGGGATTCAGCTGCCCAAACTACTGTGGTGCCTTCAGTTGTACTTTGGAATTTGCTATGTCTGGAACTCTCTCTCTCTCTCTCTCTCTCTCTCTCTCTCTCTCTCTCTCTCTCTCTCTCTCT